>JAXGGA010002577.1:0-118957 GCA_038373865.1 Uloborus plumipes | reverse complement strand
CAAAAAAAGATAGTTAATTACAATGGGCAATAGTTAATTTGGATCAGCGGTTAATTGAATTAGCTGCTTCAATTATTCAAATCGTCAAAAACAGAACAAAGTCCGGCTTTATGAAATTAGCCGCTTCATTGTATCAAAACTGTTAAGAACGAATGTGATTCATACAAGCGGGACCCACTGTAGTTACAAATAGTCTACAACATTGCACAAATGATGCTAACGGGTTCAGAATAGACACGGATGCAGCAATTTTTTCATAAATGGCCATATATTGCTTAACAATCAAGTGTTAAAGTCATTGCAGGAGAGCGAGGAGTTCAAATGAATTGCGTAGATTACAATAGGTGAGAGCTCTAATTTCTGGGACTAGTCTAAAGGTAATAGGGCCAGGACCTTCAAGCCAACCATTAAGCCTTACGTTGAGAGAAAAAGTCATACATAGCCTTTAAGTCCTAAAACAAATTCCGCAAATTCAGGAATTTAACTCAGGGCCGACGAGAGGCCATGTCACCCCAGGCGAAAATAAGGGGCCCATCCCTATGGGATTAGTAGGGTACATTTTTTAAAGCTTTATGAAAGGAGGAAAGGGAGTCCGGAAAAAAAAAACTGACAACAGATCCGCTCGGCAACATTGATTGAAATGACAGATTGCATCATTTGGTAGTAATAAGAGAAAATTTTGATGATGAACATAACCTTTATAGTAAAAATAATGTCGACACATATTTGCATACAGCGATCAAAGGTAATAGTAAAACTCCAATTCTTCAACTTCGATTCTGGGTACATCTCAAAACTGAAAGTCTGAAAACAGGACAAGGAACCTCAAACAAACTCAACTGTTTAAATGAATGATACATACACAAATAAAACATGAAAGATACGAAAACAATATTGTTTAAACAAACTGGAAAAACCCTCTTAGCCACTTATTTTCCCATAATATCTCACGCCAGGTCATAAACTAGCTCTTACGAGATCCCCTCTCCTCCGGAATGACCATCAACGCCCCTAACAGCAGGACGTGTGGGCGACTTGAAATCTGGAACTTATCCGACCGGCTAAGCACTAATAGTTTTGTTCGTTGCTTCTATCTTAACATGTTTATTGTATGTGCCTTTTTTTCTGAAGAACGCCAGGAAAGTCGTAAACATTTTGTATAGGACCCATGAGAAGCAATTACAGGTCTATGCTAGAAACTTGCAAGGTTTGAAAGTGTGATGATTCCCAAATAAGTTGTGTTCTTTTATCTTTGATTGCTTTTATTTTGATTGTTCAAAAAATGAAGCTTATTTTGTCCAACCCAGCAAAAAAATCTGCTGAAAAGCTTTCAAAAATCTGCAGAAAATTTCAGCATATTTGAAACATGCTTCAAAAAACCAACAGTTTATTTGATGAAAACTAAAAGAAAAAAAGTATGGATTTTCTGTAGATTACATTGAAGACAAAATGTGCAGACTTTATTTGTCTTCTAAAAATCAGCAGAAATCTTTGAAAAAAACTTCAAAAAAATATTTTTTTCTCACATATTTTCTGAAGATTACTTTTATCTGGGAATTCAGTAATATCACAGCTTTATTTAAACCCTAATGACAAACAGAATTACAAAAAAATGTCAAAACAAGATCAAGAAGGTTTTCGAACTAAAATAGAGCTGCAGCAATTCCAAAGCTAACAGACTGGACACAATTAGCAAATGATATATAATTATAGCACATTCTGTATTTGCTTCAAAAAATGACATAATAATTCGGTCATGTGATCGAATTTCTTTGCAGTAAAGTTGATCTAACCAAGTAATTTAGATTAATAAGAATCAAATTAAGCAGACGGTAGTGTTACGAAAAAAAGTCGGAAATATTTATATAACGTAAGATTTGCACCTGTTGACACTCATATAAATATACACACGTAAGAGCAAATAAAATAAGAGCAAAAAAAATAATTATCAGTTAATGAGAAAAAAGTTATTGAAACGGCACACTTTCTATAGTCGTTGACCACTAATTACAGTTGGAAAAAATTAAGAATGGCTAACTGGAAAAAAGTGATAATGCAAACGTGCTCTATATTTATTGATGCTATTACCCACCTTGCTCCCGAAAGTACAAAAAAAAAAAAAATGGCGAGAAAAAATACGATCAATTAAGAAAATACAGAAAACGCAATTTGTAAGAACAGAAATATTAATTTATGCTTCAAAAAATACAACTATAAAAATCAGAAAAATAAAGTAACATCCGTCATTGCTAACAAAACATCACAATTAATTAATCTGTGAAACTTAAAAAATGTAGAACACAGCAAAGTTAACATAAAAATTACAAAGAAAAATATAAAACAATATAACACTACAGCTATGATATGAGAAAGGTAAAGGAATTGAAATCCTTAAAACTGGATTATATATATATATATATATATATATATATATATATATATATATATATATATATATATATATATATATATATATATATATAAGGTCGTCTTGACAAAGGAAAAAATATTAGGAACTAAGCAATGGTTCGTACCCACTTATATTCACATAATCCCCACAGCTACGCCCTTGAGCATAGGAGGGTCATAAAACCACACACTTACTACGCCCACCCTTTTTTGTGACCGGCCATCAACGTCCCAAAATGGCCGGATGCCGGACTGCCATAATGTCTGGAACTTATCCGGCCGGCTAGGCGCTAATAGTTTTGTTCGTTATTTCTACCAAAGCGTGTTTATGGCCATCTTCTATTCTTCTGCTCCTGGGTAGTCATGATTCGTAAACACTTTCTATGACTCCCATGGGGGGTAATTACAGTGGATCACGAGAAAGCTCTGTGGGCTTGCGAATGCCATGATTAAGAAAGTAATTTTCTTGCTTTTTTTGTGCTATTTGCTAACATTTTTTCTTTCTCTCTTTGTTGGTAGATCTCTTTTGTGAAGTCGAATTGTCTTAAGGCCACGGAGAAATATATAAATCTTTCGGTATGTTCCGTTGGTAAAATTATAAAAGATTAACGTTTCTTGCTTCAAAGAAATTGATCAATTTTCTCAAGACACAGCAAGACATGTCAAGGTAAAAACTTAAGAAAAAATGCATCTTGTTAAAACATCATCTGCTTAAAATACACAATAAATTAGTGCTATTGGAAAGTTTTAATTCACGGTCCATTTGGAATGCTAGAACAATTCTAAGTATTGGGCTAAAATCTTTTTAAATCCTTTCCTCTTATCTGAGTCGACTGTTATAAGGTTTTTGCTGCTTTAGAATGAATAATACTTTGAACAGAACAGCTCACTTGAAATTGTTTTTAACAAAATTGTTTCAGAATTACTTTTGTTCGTATGGATATATTCTTGTGTTTAGCATATCCAGTACTCATAGGCTGTGACATTTTGCATTGTGATGTAATAATAAATAAGTTGTTAATTGAAAAATATATTACAACAGCAAGGACTAAGTATGCCAGCAATGGCAATAGTATAAGAACTCTTTTCTGGACTTGTACTGTATTAACGTGAGTGGCGAATGATAATTATCGTTTACAGTAAAAAGCAAACAAAAAAAAACTTATTGATAACATCACGTACATTCTTCATAATTTTCAATCCACTGAAGGGATGTACGAGAAAAAGCATTATGGCCCATTTTTTGCATATTATCCTATTGAAACTTATTTGTCGCTTGTATGAGTTAATATAAGAATGAATCTGGTTTTTCAATGTGTGGCAATTTTCTAAATAAAAATGTCATCAATAGCAATTGGGTGATGTGCTGTTGATGACATCTAATACACACAAAAAGCAACAAACATCGCATGAATGAGCTCTGTTACAATCGACTATAGCTTGGCACAAACATGAACATCAACATAATAAAAAAACAAAGAAAATAACAGATATTCCGCTTCGTCTTCTGCTTCGACCGATAATTCTCTCTTTTCTACAAAGAGTCTGTACTTACTTATTAATTGAACATGTAATTTGATTTCTAACAAGGAAAACAAGTCCTTAGTTGAAAAAGATATTAAAAAAAAAAGATAATAATTTATTTTAAAAAAACTAATTTTGAAAAAGTAATCCCCAGTTGTTCAATAATCAGAATTCGGTTAAGTTGATGTGTAGCCAGCTATCTCTAACACACACAAAAAACAACAAACATCGCATGAATGAGCTCTGCTACAATCGACTATAGCTTGTCACAAACATGAACATCAACATAATAAAAAAAGAAGAAAATAACAGATATTCCGCCATTTGTCTTGTTGAGTTAATCTCCCGCCAAATGCAATTATCAGCCAGTTATATCCCGCCACCCCCTCCCGCAGTCGCTATTTCCTCCAATCAGCGGACGTATTAACCCCGGGAGTAACAGCAGAGGAAGATAATAGCGTATCAATACGTTGTCCGAATCCATCCAAGCGTGAGAGGAGGAAAAATTCGGCACAAAAATAAGAAAAACGGCGAGCAAAAACACATGACTCTTTTTAAGCGTGCAGGTGAAGAGGGCGCCAAACGCAGTAATTACGAGATCAGAGGCGCCGATAGCGCATGGCGGGAGCCATGAAATATTGTAAGATCCGCCATTTTGGATCCATTAGGCTTAGCCGATAAATGCCGAGAGTAATGGCGTTATTGACAGGGCAACCCACTAATTGGTGGAAGTGTTACAGAAAAAGGTCCCAATCACTTTCTGGGGATTCTCTACAATAAGGTAGTAATTTGCACTTGAGGATGAAGCCACAATAGATGGTATAGAATTTGAAATAATGGTGATGGAGGACAATGCGTAAACATATAATTACAGGAATAGCCCAGTTAAACTAATTACTGCCGTCAATGCAATATAGAGTTGGCAATTAGTTATTCCGCCACTGGAATTTTGGTGTAAGCACTGAGCGCATTTATGTATCACTTTATTTTCAATTCCATAGGATTTGCATGTCGCACATGAAAGAACCGACAAGAAATCTAATTCGCCAATATGTCGCTGAAAAAAATACTCTAATCTAAAACTCCACAAATTACATAAACTTTTTTTATAACAGCCTGGCGGCTGAAGTGAAACTAAAAGCAAACACTTTGAAATTTACAAAACAATTAATTTAACGCTATGGGTCAAACAATTTTTACATTGAAAATATTATTAAAGATTGCACAGTGAAAGTTGTTGGAACGGCAGTAGAAAACCAAGCTTAGCATGCTTCTAGGAATAACAAGAAAAAAGTAATTATTTCTGTGTGGCTAAAATTTGTGTGATTTTGTTTGTCCAAACTTAAATACGGACAAGTAAGTCTATATATTGGTGAAAAAAAAATGAATGTATGATTTTCATTAAATTTAATTCGTGATGTAAATGTGTCAAAGAAATAGTAAACTTTTTGATGCAACTATAACCAAAGTACATCAATGCTCTAATATCGAGTTATAGTACTGACATGTAGCAATGTCCTAACGATTCCCAAAAATGGTTTTAATTTTTTTGCTTAGAGCTAATACAATCCATGTCACTTTTAATTCAAAAACAATTATAATTGCTTTAAAATTATAAGCATATTGCCCCCCCCCCCTGTAGCATAATATCTTGAAGTGTTTAATATCTCCAAATGCTTGTGCGTACAGTGCCAACAAGAGGCCTTGTCAGTCTAGTTGAGAACTAGAGGCCTCGGTCCGTAGGGGAAGAGATGCTCGCAATGCAAAGTGGTATTAAGCATTGAAAGAAGAGGGCCCAGCGACCAAACTGACGAGAAGCCATTAGCTGTTGGCCTAAAGGTTAGATAAAACAATAAATTATTAAGAAACTAGAAAATCTTTTGTTTTTTATTAATTTTTTACTGATATTTCTGACGTTTGGCTTTACTCCATAGTAAGAATATATCAATTATGAATTAAAGGGTATTATTATACTGTCCAATTTCAAAAACAGTAAAGAAATTCTTAGAAATGTAACCAAAAGACAGTTTTGGAGCTCAAATTATTGCGTTCTTTGGGCCAACTTTAGAGACAAAACCCTCACCACTCTCCAATAGATTCTACCCTGACAACCAGCACATATTATTTCAAATGCAGCGAAAAATATTTCACTCAGCAAAAAAGAAAGACAATCACTTCACTACCAATAAGATAAAATTGAACTGCTATAAGGCACGAAACTTGCACTCGAATGAGCACAGCGGACCTGAAGCAACAGATCAGAATTCGCAAAATCTAGATTTATTTCCAAAAATGCCAGCAGATCGTTTTCAAACATTCTTCATTTCTTTCCCTTCCACATTGGCATGGTCGAAACAGGTCATAGCTCCTGAAGAATAGATTTAACCATGCACTGTAAGAAAAATCTCCGCTAGAAATTGGGTTCCTTTCCACTTGACTAATACCTTGACACCTGAAACTGAAAGATGGAAAAGAAAAATATCTTTTCAATTGGACGCTTTTTTCTCAATTGTTCTCCTTTTTTTTTACTTCGCATTATTCCCCCGTTTTGGATTGCGAGGTGCTTTTCCTCCCGTGGCAGTTGCCACGTATATGAAATGTAATAGATGGGCATTTCAAAAATAAGTCGCATTCGCTTGGCAGTGAGAAATAGTTTTGTGAAACGTAAAATATTTTGGAACGTATCGTTCAAAGCAGAAAGCTGAATAAAACTAGTTTAAAAATATATCTCTTATAACTATCGTAAAAAATAGTGAAAAAAACCGCACTTTAACTTTTTAAAGAAGATGATTTTTGTAGTAAAGTATATAGTAATACTGTTTTTAACACATAAAAATATTATAAAATGATGCGCAAAATAACTTTTATCTACAAAATGTTACAATTTTTACTCATTTTGGAACTGTAAATCACTTTAATGAATTTAACTTAAAAACGAGTAATATAAAAAATAGCTGATAATTTACTTTTTACAAATAATTTATAACCTGCTCAACAGTTTATCTTACATTATTGTCATTAATACGCTTTTATTAGTTTCACATGTGGGTATGTATGTATGTAACTCTGAATAAAAGTTAAAAGTCATGTTCTTTACAAATGAAGGGTCAGGGGGGAAAACCACGGTAGTCACATTGGATTCATTTTGAGAAAAACGAAACTTAAACTTTACGAACTCATAAACTTTCCCAGTATACTTGTTCTAAAATGACAATAATACATGGACTACAGTGTTTTTTCGTGAATATTGCATATACTAAACGAAATTACACACTTTTTTCTAACAGGTGGTAGCATCAGTTTAAATTCAACAAAAAGTCGACTACCGTGGTTTTTCCCCCTGACCCTTCAACAGTAAAGTAATATATTTAACACTGTTACTAATGCTAAAGGCTAAACTATAATATTGCATGTTGATGTATTATAGTTTCAGTTGTCTGCATGTAACTCTAAAAAAAAGAAAAAATTCACGTTCTTTGCAAATATAAAAGCAATATATTAAATACTATTATTAATACTAAAGGCTAAACTATATTACATGTGGTATTACATGAGTTCATGTAAACTTAGAAAGAGAACAGATATTCAATAGTTTTGAAAATCAGAAGGAAATCAGTTACAGTATTATCATGAAATGTAGTTTAAAAGCGTATTTTTTTGTTTTTTAAAACTATAATTTAAATTATTTTAATTAATCATGCAGTTTTTTTCCTTCATGCAGTTTAGGTAAATAAATACCGAATAAACAATCTTTAAAATTTGAAGAAGACTATTACAGTAAAATGAAATACTTTTTTTTTTCTAAACGGTTGTATATATTTTAAACGACACTTTAATGAGAATTCAACTGTATTTTTTCTGTTGCAGAGGAGCTTTCAAAGAAAACTCAGTGAATGCAGAATCTCAAAATGAAGAAAAGTCATTGCTAGCAAAGTATAAAATACCATTAAACAATCAAAGAACTTAAGGCTAAAAAACATTTCAACACAACAAAGAAAATGCAACGCTCTTGAGATGAAATCAAAGAAGACGCATTAAAAAATTGAAGCAGCGATGCAAGACAACAATCGAAGAGTTCTTTTTAAACTAAAATTGAATATTTCGGAGAATAAGCCTTGAAAAGTACAAAAACCATTAAGGTAAAAATTTAACGTATTATCTTGCTTAGATGAGAATATTAAGAGCTAAACAATAGTTTCTTTTTTCGACATTTTTGATGTTCATTTAGCACTTTCATTTTCAGTAGAGAAAAATTTTTACTTCATGCTTAACAATAGAAAAACAATGATTTAGAAAGTAAATTCTCAAAGAGCCTTTGGAGCAAGAATTTTTAATTTAAAAATTTTACATAATTAATCAAAACTATCGTTTCAAACGTAAAACAATCTCCAAATTAAAGCACTTCATTCAAAAGCTTTCTTTGTAGTTCGTCATTATTTTTAAAAGATGCAAAGTGTTTGCAAAAAAAATCTTAGAGTCGCAATGCGTAACAATTATTTCTTTCGTCTTAATTATTTAAGTTCAATTTTACTTTGAAACGAGAAAGAAAAAAATTTAATAGAAATATATGTCTTTATATATGTGTATATATACATATATACAATAAATACCGCATCAGATAATTATAACATTTACCGCATTTGTACATAGATTCTTATGTATATATTGCCCAAAATGTTTCAGTCTGATTTTTAAAACTCACCACCCAACATACAATTTTTCTGTCTTTTAAAAAAGTAAAAAGTTATTTGCTGAACTAACTGTTTCCTGAATAAGCTGAAGTGAAAGTTTTTCGTTTTCTTAAAAAATAATTTCTTCTGTTGTGTTTTAACGCAATCTTTTTTAAGCCGTTTTGTTTAAGCTCATTGCATTTGCTTGTTTTCAATTGAAGCGTATTTTAAATTGTTTTTTCTCGAAACAAAATTAGAAAAATTATGCACTTTTATTGAAACAACAGTTTGCTTTGTTTCGACGTAAACAATGCGTAAATTCAAACTTTTGAAGATACTTCTTCTTTTTATTATTTTACTACTTCTTTAGCTAAAAAAAGCTTTCTGTTTAACTAACTGGAACAAGTGCAATAGAAGAAAGAATTCAGATTTCATAAACTACTAGGATTTTTAAAATTAAATGTTGTTAAAACAATCGCACAATTGCGCTATATACACATTTATTCTTCTATTTACCTAGTGTTTCGCAATAGTTCTCCCGGCACAAATAAAAATAAAAACGTATTTTCTAGATTCAGTATGTAAACATATCTTTAAATTATCATTTAATCTGACGAGGAATTAAAAAATTAAAATATATCCCTAAGATATTTTCAAGCATCACCTAAGTTAAAAAGTCCACTTTGAAGATAAATAGTTGTTGTTATGTGTAAACATTTTCTATAAGAAAAGATAGCAACAAAATTAAAATATAAATACGCTGTAGGTATATGATAAAAAGTACTTCTTCGTGGAAATAAATTAAAAGAATAGCACATAAAAATTTTTCATAAAATGATCTTAAATATTTGAGGAAGTAATTCTCAAAACAAATTTCTGAGAATTAAAGAGAAATAATAATTTAAAATGTCTCAAAGATTATTTTATTTTTCTGTGTGAAGATTGGAGTCATTTGTTGCTGTGTAAAAACTAAACATAGGATTACACTGAATACAAAAGCCATAGAAAAAAATGGAGAGAGAGAAGAGAACACAGATTGAAGGAAGAAAAGAGAAAGAGAGAGAAAAGGGGAAATATCCGACATGATGAACATTTAAGATAGACCAACCCGTAATTATACGTCGAGAGAGTAGATTAAAGATTGACCAAGAAGAGATTACGCATGAAATTGAAGCGGATATATACGTACCGCTTCGTTTTTAAATTGGTAGGATCACCGAGAAAATAAATGTTTACTACTTAGTTCATTCAAGTTTTTACTGTCAGTGTGATCTCTCTGATGTTGCTTTTTTCTAAAAAATGAAGCTGTCCATTTCAACTTTAAAGTCACCCACTATCTCTCCGTGGTCAAGCTTTACAAATGCAGTGGATTATCTGGGACAGGAGCTATTTGTAAAAACAAGAAACCCAACGAGTATGGTCTTATCGCAACTCGTGACATCTAAACTATACGATTTTCAGAAATCAAAATTAAAATTATTTTGTAATTATTCAATTCTAGCAATTGTAATATTTCATGAAAGATTATTTTGGTCTACGCGTTTTAACCTTTTATGCCCGGACGGGACTCAGAAGACCCGCTTATATTAATTTAGTATTATGAATCCTAAATGGCTGGAATCATGCTGAAGTTTTTAACCCATTAATGCCTAGCGTCACTTTTTAGGGACGGTCCAAAAAAGGGTCTGAATTTCCCCAAAATGAACATTTCAACCAAATAATAGTGTTCAATTAGTACCTTGGTATTGTTTCAATTCGCTATTAACAGATTGCAGCACATAACCATTGTAAAGTGTGTTCTGTAGCAGTTTTAATATGATCTTTATCAAAAATGACATCGTTCACAATCTCAAGAAGAAAAGCTAAGTTTTCAAAGTTATTTCCAGCTTCCCAGTTTATGTTAATTGCTGATTTTATTTCTTCTTATAAAATGTCTTTTTGAATATTATATCGTAGGCAGAAAAATTTTTTTGTAAAAAAGTATGTACCCTCTGGGGTCTATCGTAACTTTTGAGGGACGATTTTTCTTTCCTTAATAAAAAACTTATTTTTGACATAATATTTTTTTAATTATTTTTCCTGTCCATTAGACACTATTTTTAACCAGTATACAAAATATCTTTGGAAAAAAAAAAATGTCAGGCATTAATGGGTTAAACAGCACTCCTTCTACTTTGCTGAGAGGCCGACAGATGGTACCTGCAATCGGAAACAGTTTTCTTGGAGGGCCCTAAGGCTCAGGGGGCCCTAGACCTTACTGATTTTCAAAATTATTTTACTCGTTATATATGTTGTTTGATGTATTTTCAGCTAAAAAAAAAAACATATAAAAATTCATTGCTAAATTAATTTGGAACGTAAAGGGTTATACAATGAACTCCGTTGCTTGTTGTCAAAGCAATCCTATTTCTCCAAAAAGATACTCCAGATCAGTTCACGCGTCGATTTTCAGCAGAAAACATGATTCAGAGCATATTTTCCCCACCACAAGGCAACACACCAAAACTTGATGTACGTCATTAGGAGCAAAGAGTCACCCCCCCCCGCGTAGATTATTGACCGCAAAGGAGCGTGAACAGAATGTTAACAAAGACCCCTAACTATCCATTTTCCCCAGGAACTCGTCTGTTTTAAAAACCTTAAGGGGTGCACTAGAGGATGTGGCAAGATCCTCCTCTTCTTTTCCGGAACAGATCTAATGGAGTAGAAAAAAAACATATCTTCCCCCATCTTGTTCGATATTGGGGAGAAAAAAAATGTATCCACGTCACGCCCCCTAACGATGCGTCCGGGAGTTGCCGCCACCGGAAGATGCGTCTGTTTCCTAGAATTTTAAGTTGGGGGTGGAGAAAGATGACAGAAACATGCAAACGACTGGAAAGTAGTGCTTTCCCCCACTTTTTTTTTTTTTTTTGGTGTAACATGAGAGGGTGGGGTAGCTTTGTGATACTTTTTGTAAAGAAAATATAGATTTTTTTTGTGGAGGTATTTCTAACTTTAATAATTATCTTTTGGAAGTGTCTGACTTTAAAAATGCATTCTAAGATTGGATATATCAAGATAGTATAACTTTAAGTTCGCGCAAATAAATAATTTCGGTTGGTGCTGCTAAGTTTTTTTTAAAGTTAAATACATAAAATTAAAAGCATGAATTGCGCATATAAGTCAATGGAGTCAATTCACCGCTAGAGGGCCGCACAGTGGATGTCACGTGTCGGCTGGGATCGCTACTCTGTTAGCATGCTTTCGTATTGAGTTTTAACTGGAGGTGGCCGATCAAAATTAGTTTGCTTTGGCTATTTACGTTATTTTTGTAATTAATAATATAGTACTTACGTTTAGTTTAATCTTTTTAATTATGATTTAGGTCAGATTGATTTAGTTTTAATCTCTTATTTAGAGTTGACTTTAAATGTCTTTTACTTCGTAATATTTGTTATTAGTTTATTTCTCTCTGAATTTTTTTTAGCATGAGCATGAGAGAGGTAATTTTAGAAAAAAAAATTGTAAGTGTCAGTTCAGAGTCTAAAAACAGCATAAAAAGTTGTTTTTAATTTATTTTTAAAAAATGTTTTTTGTAATGAATACATAATTTAAATTTCTCCTTGTATAGTAAAATGACTTTCTGCTAAAATTGAAATTGACTTTTTCTAAAATATATACATTTCTATAAACATTATTTTGTATGTGAATACATTGTGCAAATACAATTAAAATACCCATGGTTTTGTGAGAAAAAATATAGGACGTAATGTGAAACTTCTGTTTTGCTTTCTTTCTTTTCTTTTCTTTCTTTTTTTTTCACTAATCAAATGAGCTTTATAATTTGTTTTCTTTGTCTAGTGTAGAACCATTAAATATATACTCAGTCATATATTTATGTAATATATTTTTAAGAAATTTTAACTCTGCCATTACGAAACTAAGGATATTTAGATTTTATTCATAGAAGTACCATCCAATGAAATAGTGTAAATGTTAAGTGGTATCTAAGTGATGTTTCACGCTACCAAAATTTTTAATCAAATGCATTTTATACTTAGTAATAAACTAGTACTGGATAAAACAGTAAAAGTTTTGTTAATTAATACCAATAATTTCTGATTAAATTACAACTGTACGTTTTAGCAATATATGTATATTTTTCAGCTATTTGCTTCTTGAATTCTTCGATAAAGATTTTTTTTCAACGATATACAACAAGTTTGTGCTTTTAAAAACTTTTTATTACATGTATACAGAGAAACAGTAGAGTACATAGCGCCCTTCGGCACGGGAGGGGGGGCACACAAGTTTCGGGGCATGCAATACGGAAAAATAGCACTACATGGTTTTTTTTTTTTTTTGATCGAAAAAAAAAGAGGGGGGGGGGTGAGAGGGGACATGTACAGATCTTGCGAGGGGGGCGCACCGAAGTCTATGTACGTTACTGCTGAGAAAAATGTTAGCATATTAATGGGATGAAAACATTGCTAAATAAATTTCCAGTTTCTCAACATGTAATTGCTTTACAAGAAAAAATATTTTGTTAGAGTGGTTAATAGCAAAATGAATGCTTCAAAATTAATATTCAAAATAACAATTGAAACAATTAGTTTTCTTTGAAACAGAAGATTTATATTCTTTTTTCAACTTATATTAACTAAAGTATATTTTCTCCGCAGAGCAACAGTAAGACTCAGGTCTTTTAAATATTGGCCAGAGAAATATTCATATACACTAAATAATTCATTTATGCTACATGTTTATATCTATAAATTTTAAGTAGTAAAGGAAGTAGTAAAATGAAGATTTGGCTAAAATATGCTCTTTTTTAATGAAATGTAAAAGAATTAAATTAATATAAAAATAATAACAAATAATAATAGTTATAAATAAAGACAATAAACTACGTGAACTTTTTCTTCCATATAATTTTCGAAAAACTTCTATTGTTCTGAGTTGTATATTTATGTACCTGTTAGGAAAAGTTGTACGAATTAAAAATGCTATATTGATTTCTTTTTTTTTTTTTTTTTGCAAGAAGAAGAAAAGAAACTTTTGTAAATTTACTTCGACATTTAAAAAAAAATAACAACTGTATTAATCTACAACTTATCTGAAGAGCTTCGTTGGTTGATTTGCATTAGCTGGGGATTTCATATATTTCAATGTTATGTAAAATTTATGAAAACATTTGGGTAAACAATTTAATTTTCCAAAAAAAAAAAACAGCACTTTGACTCGATGAAGCATTTAAACACTTTAAAGCTCTCCTTTTCTTTTCTTTCAAAAAAAAATAATTTTGTAGAGATCGCGCCTTGTTTTATTAGTAATCTTTTGGTGAAATTTTGACATTTAAAGCATTCTTCATCGAAGTCATCTGCAAAAAACAATGTTTTTTGGCCGTAAGTTTTCTCATTTTATTTTTATGAACAAAACTTTTAAATGATCTTTATTTACATGAGGAAATATGAAAAATAACTTCTCCTTGCAATTGACTTCAATTGCAACCTTAGTGCATCCACAAGCAACACATTTTGTTAAGAAAAAGAACGGTTCTTCAGTAATGCTTTCAACGCTTCATCCCCGTTGCTTACATCGGCTTCCCAGTTGACACGTGACCTAACGCGACCTGTGACGTTGCGTGAAGGGACTCCATAGAATGTTTAATAAGGAGTAAGCTCATTTGATAGAAGTATCAAAAGTTAAACAAAATACCACACAAAATTATAAATTATTTGGATCTTTGTTTCATTGCAGAACTTTTATAAAGAAAATGGATTCTACTTCCATACAGTACAATTAAATTTTGAAGACTTCATCTAAGAATCTCAACGCATAAGGAACTGACGTATCAAAAGAGATACATTAGTTACTGAACAAAAGAGAAAAAAATAATTAAATGCTAGTTCCCAAAATCTTGTAATAAACACTGTTAAAACTAAAGGTGACGCAGGGGTGCCAATAAGAAAGCTGAAGTGAAAGCAAGGTGCCATGGGGTGCCATAGCGAATTTGAAATGCTCTTGCCGTGCCAAAAGGCCTCTCAGAAGGTGCATTATGCTAATTCTGGAGCGCCATCGGCACCCTTTGGGCTTGCGCATGCTCAGTGAGGCATCTCTCAGTACCAAACGGCACCTTTAATCGCGGCGCCTGCGTATTGCGACTCCGAGGTCTCATCATCATCATCAACCATTTGAATGGCGGACATCTTGTTTACGTCGACACGACAGAATTCTCGATACAGTGTTTTCACAGTCTTGGATTTCACCTCGAGTTTATTACAAAAATGGATTATTTTTTCATTTTAATCTTCGAATTCTCATGTAAGTACATGCATTTAATCATAGTTCTAAGATTTTCCAACTTATGTAAAAGCAATTCAAAGTGTTCCAACGGAAAATTATCTCTGGTGTAGCGATTCTCTTTTGCTGCGTAGACACAGCCAGGAAGCAGCAGAACGCGAAAGGAAAGAAAAAAAAAAACACTTTCTACCCGACTCTTTCTTTCTTATTTGTTTTTATTTGCATTTCGTGCTTTCGCTAATATCTTTCGTTGGCGTTATTGATAGCGAATACTGAGTTCGTTATTGCTAGAGTTTACTTTGTTTTGTTCCATCTTTGAAATGAATAGATTGTTAAAATGTATTTCGATCTTTAATCTGTCGAGAAACTTGACGTTTTCCAAAAACTGCTTTTCAAGTACCCCTATCTTTTATTCCATAAAGATATTCAAATGTCGAACTCTTCATACGTATCAATATGTTACTCTTGATTAAAATTTTAGAATTTAATGAAACGATTCAATTTTTTATTGATCGAAAATACAACTGAATGTTTTTGTTTTTGAAAGGGGTCCAAAAAATACCTTCCCTCTTAAAACTATTGAGTTGAATCCAAGTCATAAATTCTTTAAAATATGTTGGAAAGTCTGAACTGTGAGAAAATGCCTTTAATTACAAGTTTCGATCATTTTCAAATCGGAATAAAAGGTGAAAATGTACCAAGACTTCGTGAATAAAAATAATAAATAAAAGTAAACACAATTGAAAAACAAAAACGCACACAGCACAGGGGGATCTGCAATAGTGAACAGTGTGGGTGCCATTATGCTATCTCATACGGTTCCATCTTTCACCCGCGCTGCTTGTTAAATTGAGGGTACCGGTTTTTCACCCAAGCCAACGGTGAAATCTCGGCACCCTACTGGGTGCCGCTGATGTTACAAGCGTTTCACCCTGGAAAGGTGCCAATTGCAACCATTAGTTTTAACAGTGAACGATACACTGACATCTCTTCCTCATTATATTAGACTATTGTCTTATCTAGCCAATCACTTTTTATTACTAGCTCTTCTAAATTCAGAATAAAAAAAATCAACATGGGCAAAAAATCCATCCATAAAAAAACTGCTTCGATTTGTTCGTGTTGAATTAACAGAATTCTTGCATTACATTTCTTAAAACTACTTGCTTAACTTGATACAAAATTTATGTTTTTCCACACTTTCAAAAATTTTACAAACTGAAATGCGCAACTCTAGTGTCTGAAGTCAAGCACTTGAGTGTTTTCTCCCTCCTCTCCTTATTTCTTTTTTTTTTTTTCTTTTTAAACTCGCCAGTCACTCTTTCGATTCCACCTGTCCGCATAACTTTTACATTCATATGCTTTGAATTCATTCTAACAGTAACTTAGTGCGGAATATTTCATAACAGCTCTAAAGAAGATTCAGAACTTCGGAGAAGCATTTGAAACTGAACCGATTTTCCTAAATAGGAGAGACACACGTGAAAAAGAGCCACGGCTCCTTGTCTCTTATTTTTGAGGACACCAACTTGAGCCATCTCAATTTTCAATCCAGCTTTCATTCTTGATCCCTCATAGAAGTGATTCTTTGTGTGTTTTTCAGAAAAGGATGAGATGGACCGTGAAAGTTGAAAGCACGAACGAAAAACAAGAACTTCAAAAGGGGAAAAAAAAACACCCAATCTTTCACTGGAAATGCGAGTCATTGTAGCTCAGATATTATTTATATAGGAATACAGTGTAAAAAGACAGCTATGCATACAGTTCTTCAACAATCCCTTAAGTGAACAAAATAATTCAGAACAGGCGTGAAATGTAAAATGAAAACAAAACTAACATCGTTACAGCAAAATACTTTTAAGACCATTTTCATGCATATGGTATGGGGTTATTTTTCAAGAAAGAGTTTACATTGAATAGTTGCTCCTATTTTACTAGGATATTTTTAAAGTAAATACAAGTTATCAGTTTTAAATAAAGTAGTCTTTTTTTTTTTCGTATAACCACGTTTCATATGTTCAATGTTCGGGAATTTGAAGATACGAGTGTAAATGTTTTACTTGCCATATGTATTTCAGTGGCAGGTTTTTAAATCACATTTACATTTGCAGCCAAAACATTTTGAAAGCTAGCTGATATACTAGCAAGCCAGAGAGAACAATTTAAGTGAATGAGGAAAATCTTTTTCAAGTTCGTAGCACTTCAAAATATTTTTTAAATTAAATCTGGAATCGACGAGTTTTAGTTTCTTAACACTTTTTGAACTTATGTAACATAAGAGGGTATTTTTTGATGAAATCAAGCCAGTATGTGTGTGTGTGTGTTTGTGTGTGAATGATTTTTTTAACAAACAAATATTTTAAGAACATTTCACTGCCGATATACTTTAGTTTTAAAGAAATGAAATGATTGCATTTAACCAAATTAAATCCACTCATATACAATATGTAAAACGTGTACATCTTCGACTATACAATTTTTTATCACAAGTTTATTTTCATAGATTTTGAAAAAAAAAAAAAAAAAAAAACTGAGATTCCTACAGGTGAAAGCCTTCAGCAAAAACCAATCGAACTTAAACAGAGATAGATAAATGGAATAGGAGCACCATATCTTGCATCCTATTTTTATGAGTATCGCACTGATCCTACTTAACTCTCCAGCCCAGCCTCTGCTCTTGATCCTTTGAAGAATTTCTTCTTTGTATGCTTTTTGGAAGAGTGATATGGGCCGCTAAATCTGAAAGTAATACACAAAAGAAGAGGATCGAAGTGGATAGGAAAAAAGTGTGTCTTTCTTTCGGAGTGCAATATCGGGAGGAGTGATGTTTCAAGTTAGAAATTTTTTCACTATACCATAATACTATATGCAGATTACTTTGAAGAAAGTTTTTTACCGTCTTTACGTGAGAAAGAAGATTTTGACGATTGAAGGAAAGGAAAAGTTTCTTGGGCTTTCAGAGGGTTGACTTTTGTTTATTCCAAAAATATATTTAATTTGTAAGAAAGCCGTTGGTTGACGAAAGCCCAGAAATGGATAATACTTAAAAGTTCTTCAGGTCGCTGTATTTATCTAAAGTAAAAATATAAAATCGACAAGACATGTCTAATTTTTATTACTTTTATGTTATCTATTCCATATACATAATACAGAATTCCACAAAAATGTATCTATACAATTTAAATGTAAATGAATCTATCTATGTTTGCCTAAAAAGAGGTTAGTTGCTTCGTGGATGACGTCATCACATATGCTAGGTGATCTCAATGATGTTTATGTGACAGTGATGAACTGTAAAGTTGTCAAACTTGGTGACAATTGCTAATTTCTCGACAATTTTGGTTCCAAAAATAAGTTACCAAAAGATACCACCTTAACGAAGCTCACCAAGCTCACGAAGACTGTAGTCTCCAAGTAGATGTAACGAAATTCCTACCTGAGGTGGCAAAGGTGGCGAATCTTGCAGCCGTAGGCTAATAAATAAGTAAGTAAGCTTAATAAATAAGTAAAAGTAAAGTGAAGTAAATAAGTAATTCCCTCTTTTGTAACAAATATTTTCATCGGGTTTCTATTAGATACAAAGGTTACATAAATCTTGTTCAGAAATGGGTATAAGCTTCCGGTCTCTAAATTTTAGTTTCCAAGAAAATATCTAGAATTTGGCCATGGTACAAGCTGTGGATAACCTCGTAAATTCTCCGATGACTAACTAAGTCCACCTTATTATTTTACAGTGCTAATGCTTTAATTGAACTACAGATTCAAAGAAAGTGCACTCTGTTGAGAGATTATTCATCTCGAAACTCATACTTGTACTTTTCTGGATTAATAACATTTACATCTAGAGCGTATCCTCTTTTACTGAATAAAAATATGTTGTTATGTAGTAGAGAAAATATCAACGTAAAATAGGCAAAAATAAGCAGAGATACTGCAGACACGTGTTTCGGTGTTCCTTGTAACACCAAAACACGTGTCTGCAGTATCTCTGCTTATTTGTGCCTATTTTACGTTGATATTTTAACTACTACATCAATAGCACAAAGGTATTTGTAAACTTTATGTTGTTATGTATTTGTACGATATGCATGAGAGTGATAAACAAATGTAAATGTAAGCGAAACTATAAGCGCTTTTTTCTTGTTATATGAAGACAACTAGCGTGCACTTTTCAATGTTCAAATGAGCTATATCTATTATTGGTAGTTTAGACCCCATCCGCACGCTGATGACCATCTTTGCCCACCGAAGCTCCATAGTGTTAGCCCCGCCTCTAACACACTTAAGTGAAACGCGAACCGCTTTAATGGCGAACTAATTGAATTCTCCTTTAACAAACCCATCTCCCTTTCGGCGAATCCATAATCATGCCAGGTTGTCTGTGGTAAATTTAATGGGGGTGGTGGGCATTGTTGCATCATTTTCGTGATTATAACTGAAGCAGCAGCCGAAGAGACGGGAAGGCCGATGTAAAGCTTGTTTGTGGATGTCCTATTAGTAGTAACAAACGAATTAGCGTGGCCCTTCTGGAAAACTTAATCCGATTTGGAGGCAAACATGCTAGCGCTTGGTGCAAGTCTCAGACGCCATATGGATTACGGAAAAGAACAGAGCAAATATGTTTCCCCTATGCCAGCGAAAGTAACCAAACTTAGGTTATAGTGAAATACCATTCTATACGAATTAATTTTAGTACTTTGGACTATACTAAACGAATAATTACTGGAATACATGGTAAAAATTTGAACATAAGTTTAATTTATCAATCTGTATATCTATTAATCTATCCGAAGCTTCAAAACAGGGCACAGTGCAGATGTTTCTTGATTTCGTAGAATAATTAAAACTTAAATCAATAAAAACACAGGTTTTTTTCCCAGAATAGTAAGTCAAAAGCCAAAATATACTAAGCAGACTTGAAAATATTTTTTGGTTAACAGTACTGGCATTCAAACTGCAGCTACTTTCAATAACGGTCTCTGGAATCATATCGATTGAGTCATTTCTACGTTTATACATTCCATCTTTAAAAAACGTTTGAATAACATTTACCTTTCATGTATAGGTTATATGGATACATTGTCGATAATAGTTAACTAAACTAGGTAGTTGTTTGGGATTGAGAGCTAGAATTCTTAGTAGACATTAACCTAATTAAAGATGCTGGTACCGGTGTAAACAAAATTAATTTGTTGGAAGCGTCAAGTCCAAGTAAATTATCGGTATTGCTTTCAACAACTAAATCGGCTGTAGATTTTTTAACTAAATGCTCGGTACAAAACATTTCATTTAGCGCCATTGTAAATCAGGGTTGGTTATTCTTAAGACTGTTAAAAACCATTGTAGGAAATAAGTAGTATGTAAAAAATAATTTTTTTACTTGAAATAGGAGAAGGAAAAAAAAGTTTTTTTTTTTCTCCGAAAATAGTTACTTCAATTTCAAATACTTCTTGTCACTTTATACGCTTTTGAGATTAGTGTTGTGTCAATAGCTTGTTACATGCAAGAAATAATTGTTTTGTTTTCCATTTTAGCTAAGTATAGTAGCTAACAGCTGGCAATAGTTAGGCACAAAATAATAGGGTTTACTTCACTGTACACCCAAATGAATAGAATTAAACCCTTAACTAGTCTATTAAAAGAAACTTCATCTGAAAAAGTTGAATAACGAAGTGTTTACGAATATTTTTGCAGAATTTTTTTTAACTTTAACTAAAATGAAGTATAAACACATTAATTTGCTGCTTATTCGTTTCGCATATTGGAGAGATAATTTTAGTTTATACTGAAAATTGCTAAGCCCATGATTCAACTCATTGAACGTCACTTCCTCAAGTATTAAGCATAGATGGACAGATTCAATTAAAATCAAAAGAAGTACTTAAAAAAAATATTTACATCGAAATTCGAATTTACGTAACTCAATTTGTTGATTACAGTTCGAAATAGGCTAATTAACCCCCTATATAACAGTGTAACCGATCAACACAACTTCTTTTAATACTCGAAACGCTCCTGCTAGAGACAGACTAAACTTTCAAATGCCTTGACGAATTGATATAGATTACATATAAACAGACATACAAGTAAGAAAAGCAAGTACAGACAATTTATTAAGAAGTTGGGCAGATTCAAAAAATGTACATATAGTCCGATCTTTAAAAACATTTTTTTAGATAGAGATTCATTTACAGTGAAATGCAACTTTCTGTAACTCAATTTATTGATTAGCACTCAAAATAATTTAATTAACTCCCTATATAACGGTGCTCTCCATCAGCACCATTACTTTTAGAAAATCGAAACTCTCCTGATGGAGAGAGACACTCTAAAACTTGGATCCGGAGAACACCTCCAGCACATCCTAATAAAACGCGAATCGCTTTAACGGCCCTCTAATTGAGTACACCCCATCATTCGGCGTGTCCATAGTCACGCCAAGAGAGTGGTGGATCACCGGAACGCAAGACGTCGGCGGCGTGCCATTCCAAAAGAGAGACTACATGACGTTTGAGGTCAAAAAAAAAAATGGGCATATATAGCAATTTGGCGTTGGAAAATAGGATTTTTTAAATTTAATTTGATGATTGCAGCTCAAAATAGATTTATTAACTCTCAATATAACGGTCAACTCAATCCACTACGTTTAGAAACTGGAAACTCTCCTGATGGAGACAATATATACATATAGATATACAGGAACATAAACAAGGAAACCAATTGCAGACAATTTATTAAGCCGATGGACAGACTCAAACAAACTTATAAGTCGATTTCGAAGAAAAAAGTAAGATTTACAGCGAACAACAACTTGATGTAACTCAATTTGTTGATTACAGCTCAAAATAGGTTAATTAACCCCCTATATAACGGTGCTCTCCATCAACACCACTACTTTTAGAAACTCGAAACTCTCCTGTGTTGGAAAGAGACACTCTAAAACTTGGATCCGGAGAACACCTCCAGCACATCCTAATGAAACGCGAATCGCTTTAATGGCGCTCTAATTGAGTACACCCCCCTCATTCGGCGTGTCCATAATCACGCCAAGGAGAGTGGCGGCAAATGTGATAGGGGAGTGTTCTGGCGCGATTATAATTGGGACAGCACCCGGCGAAAAGTGTTTGTGGATCTCCTCTTAGGGGCAACACGCGAATTAGGGCACAGTTCGCCGCTGAATTTTAATCCAATTTTAAAGCCAGGAGCTCGGATCCCAGGCTAGTTTGCTATTCATTTTAAGATAATGAAATGACTATGAATTGGTGAAGCTCTGGTTGGAGGTACAAAAAGGAAATTAGAAAATAATTTTCAATTATTCGTCAGCGGGAGTTTGCGCCCATACCAGCATTATTAATCACCGTCAGAAGATGAATTTGTAATTAAGAAAGGAAGTAAAACACGAAAGATAAATAAGAGGAGATTCATTAGGGAAATCCGATTTGAATTAAATGGATGTGAGAATTAATGATTTATTAACAAAAATCGATTTTAACTTTGAAATGCACGGAGTTATTGGTATCTTCTCAAATTACATTACTGCAAAACTTCGAATAGTTTTACTTGTAGCGACATGAAATGTAGCGTAAATTCGTAAAATATTTATAGGGAAAAATTAATTATTGACGGAGAAAGAATTGGTTTTAAAAGTTCATTAGCTTTATTACAAAAGTTGAAATTTCAGTAATATGTGGAATTTAACTATTTTGGGAAATTTATTGCATATTTCCTTGCATAGATTCACCAGCATGAGCTTACTAAATTTACTGCTCAGCATTACCTGTTCGATGTCATATTTTAATTGCCTTTTAATTGAGAAACACTTGATGCATCTCAATGATAAAAATATTTCGTGTTAGTTTTCGTATATGCTTCGTGATGCATTTGTTGCTCTTGTTGTTGGAAATTTTGGGGTGCGCTGTTTTCAACTGTACCAAAATATGGCGTGAAGACCAACTTTTACCGTACACACATGCTATAAGAACCCATTTATGATGTAGTCAATCATTCACAGCAAAACAGCACATTCATACATGGGAAGGATTGACCCGAGAAAGTAAGTCCATGCCTAAGCTGGGACTCGAACCCGGGACTTCTCATCCGCAGTCAGACCAAAGAGACTGCTCTGGCCACTAGACAAGATGGGGGCTTGTGATGTTTTTTTTTTTTTTTTTTTTTTTTCTTGACTAATGATTTTTCGTCATTATTTTTATCCACCGTTTAATCTTTCTTCTAAAATACAAGTAGCCAATTTGACGGATTTTAAAATTAATCGCTACATCTTCACGAAAAAAAAATAAGATGAAAGTATGCTAGCACTTTATAAAGTATTTTTTACAAATATCTTCTAAATCGAAGGGGAAAAAAACCTGCCATCTCCCTCCTACTAATGCTTCTCTTCTAGCAATTAAATTGATAAAAACTGCTTAGATATAAGAATCGCTCTGAAGTGTTTCTTTAAGGCCTAAAACGTGACTAAGGCCTCAATCGAATTCAAGAACAACTTCGCACTGGCTCTTTTCTCCGTGACGGCATTCAATTATAAACCCATTAGCGACTCTTCTTCGATTTTAAAAGGCAGCGGGGAGAGAGGGGGAGGGGGAGAGACGTCGAATAGACGGGCCGTCTCAAGGGACAAAGCTGGACGCAGAACTGCGAAAGTCACTTTCCGTGTTTCCAAAAGGAGGGGTGAGGTCCCTCCTCCCCTTCTTGATCTGCTAAGAGGCTAAATCCTTGTAAACGACACTCAAACAGTAGGGGTTGGTACGACAGCCGGAAAGTGCAACTTGTCAGGATGGCAGCCATGCTTGTAAGAGCTGCTGGATCGCTTCTGAATGTGAAAAGATGGATTTTTTTTTTTTTAAATCTCTCTCTCTCTCTCTTCGCGCAAAAATGCCGGTAATTATGAGAATGGTATATAGACGGGGTTGTTTTGCAGTGTTTTGAGTGATATGCCAATGCATAGGATTTCTTTTTCTCTCCCCTAATCGTAGTGGAGGAAATGTTTATTAATAATAGAGTGATATAAAAATGGATACCGCCAAAATTTATGGGCATAAGTTTTCAATAAAAAACGACATACAAGCAGTAAAAAATTCAAAGTATTGGGGTTTGCTTAGCGATGCAATTAATAATAGAGTGATATAAAAATGGTTACCACTAAAATTTATGGATATAAGTTTTCAATGAAAAACGACATACAGGCAGTTAATAATTCACAGGATTGTGGCCTGCTTAGTGATGCACATAACTAAGTAAAATATTGTATGCAATATTCCGACAGTCCAGTTATGCCGCGGCCGGAGTGGCCCGATCGGTAAATAGTCAGACTTGTAACCAAGGGGTATCGGGTTCAATCCCACACGAGCAATGATCTGCGCTAAAAATGCTCGTGATCACAAAATCTTCCTAGTGAATCGATACCTTTGGGGGTACTGGGCCAGGGGTTTGATGAGCTCTTAGTCTGGATAAAAAGAACAAAGCACTCTTCAGGGCCCATCCAACCGGTTAAACCACGTGTTGTTATAATTTCGGAAGACCCTGGAGTGAAAAGAAAAGTTCAGTTAAGCCACCAAGAGACTGCAGTTTTGTCTTTACTGTGGACTGACTGATATGCAATAACCGAGCTGAAGGCAGATGTTATTTCAATAAAGCTGAAAGTGCCAAAAAACTGGTAGCTGCTCACATTACAAGGACGAGGCTGCATTCTATGGATGGCATAACTGGGCTGTCGGAAAATTGCATGTACTCCTGCTCTTTCCCTGGCTTAAGGCAGTGGTCGGAAGTAGCGCGCTACAAGTAGCGAAACTACTGTAGTAGCTACATTTTTTAGTAGTTTGTAGTGTAGCGCACTACTTTTAAAAAAAAGTAGAGTAGTGAGTAGCACGATACAAAAAATAGTAGTTTGTAGCGATTTCTGGAAACTACTTTTAAATTAAATAAATAAAGAAAAGAATGAAAAAATTAAAAAAAAAAAAAGCGAAGGAAAAAACAAGGTTTAATTAACTGACTGGTGCAAATCTTGCACGAGTACAGCAGCGGACGCAAGGAGTAATCAGAACCATATAAATATGAGCTGATCTTAGATACATCATGTTGACAAAATACATTCTATCTGTTTGATGTCATTGGTTTATTTGGCATCATAATTTTTATATTTCTTCAAATAATTTTCATGTTCCCAAATATTCCCTGGCAAGAAATTAAAAAAAAAAATGAAGATTGAATTCTTTCAACTTTTGAATCCTTTCTTGTAGCGAATATTCGTAAAAATTGAAAAAAATGTAAAAGGAACAAATTTTATCAAAAAATAAATAAATAAATAAATAAAAATAAATAAATAAGGAACAAAAAGGAAAAGTAAAAAATAAATTCAAAGACAATTCTTAGTTCTATCCCATATTCAAATGAGTTAATTTATTAATGTAAACCACTTTTAAAATTTTTTCGCTCAATCCGCAAAAGGTGTATGCTTTTTATTTATTCATTTTTTAAAAAGTAGCGAAGTAGCGACTACAATTCAAAAGTAGTTTGTAGTCGCTACATTTTGAAAAAAGTAGTTGTAGCTGTAGTTAACTACATTTATAACAAAGTAGTTGTAGTTGTAGTTCGCTACAAAATAAATGTAGTTTTTCCAACCACTGGCTTAAGGGAGGCAACTTAATACTTCATATGCAAAACATCTTTCATATACCTTTTAGGATAGTCTTCAAGGCGCCTATGTCGGGGGAGCCCATCGAAATTAAGGGCATCTTGTAGCAAAGAAGTGTTAGTGCCAAAAATTAAAAAAATGGGAAATAACTAATGTAATTGGAAGAAGAAATTATTATCTGTTTTGGGGCAAACAGATGGTAATAGAAACAGTAGCTCCGGTGAGTGTTACCTTTGACTTTATCGAGTAACTTTACAATGCCAGACTGCTTGGCACTCGTTGCACTCTAAACTTATAAAATATTATTTTGCTCTTCACTTCAACTACTATTAGAATTTCTATTTTAAAACTATGTTAAAAAGGCAGTACTATGTTCATTGAAAACATTAACTTCAGAATTTAAAAAATATATAGATTATACTGAAAACATAATCGCTCTCTCCTGTTTTAAAAAAAGAGAGATAATATTTATCAAAGTAAAAAATCATGATTTAAGATGCATCGCTGTTTTAAAAATGTTATTATACATGCTTTACATTTTAGTTATTTATTTGTTTAAAGTTCCATTTATCTCATTGTTTATGAGTACAAAATAGAGTAGTTTCGAATTGTAACCTAGGTATGAGGCATTCTTCTTGAATAATAAAGTATGAAAATATTCGATTTTGTATGACAGGAGAACAAAATTGCGAGACAAGCGAGACACATATTAGAGCTGACACATCAAATGAAATTAAAAATTTACTTGGAATAAAGTATACAAAACGAAAATTCTCAGAGCAGGTAAATCTTACCCCATCAGACAAAGGAGAGAAATATAACATTATCTGATTTCTTACCTGAAACAGAGAAAGAAAATTAATATTTTATCATCGTACGACATTTTAAAAATACAAAATAAATGACTTTAACTGTAGGGAAAATTTTGTTAGGACTAAATGCATGTTAAAATTTTCCCATTAGGTAAGTACTTCAAAAACATTTTTTTTTTTTTTTTTTTTACATTTAGAGAATAGAAACGAATAATATACATCGTAAAATGCAAGAGTAAGGGCCCTGCTCCACATCAGCAGAAAACGCGACGGAAACCAAAGGCAGAAACCGAAAATCCGAGTACTTTCCATAGGAACACTATTTAATCCATTTTACGTTTCTGCTTTACGCTCGCGTTTTCCGCTGATGTAGAGCAGGGCCCTAACGCATTTCTATTTAAACTAAATCGCTAGAAATACAAACTTGTGAAATACGATAAAATAAGTAACAAGCTAATAGTGAGATAACTTTTAGAAAATGGAGGTTATTCAATTTTTTAATTGAAGGAATAGGGAGTTTTATGTATCCCATTATCTACATCACTATCGTTACAACTCTTCTTCGGTGAGAGATTAAAGAAACAAAAAAAAAAAAAACTTTTTGAGTTAAGATCAAAATAAAAAAAAGCACCATGTATGCAACTGAAAGTTTTTTTTTTTTTGTATACATTTTCTTTATATCGTTTCAAGACAAAAAAAGAAAGAAAAAGAAAACCCTGAGTAGAGTTCACAGACAAGAGTCATCATAGTTTAAGCAAAAGGCGCTCTAAGGTAACTCCCAAGCCCCACCGATATTCTTTTACCATATTACTTAATACTTAAACATAATTTGAAGTTAAGAAAATTAAAGTAACTTTATATGCAGTATGGTTGGCACAAACCTAACCTGGCAGTGTTGTTATCAGATTTGGCAAAGCTTTCATCATGCTGCCAGGCTAGGTTTGCTTCAGCTACAATGTGTGAAAGATAAGACTCTTTCTGATTTTTAACCTTCACACTGGACGTTCTGACTAAAACTTTGAACAAATATAATCATCTCAAATCAAATCTAAAATTTCTCAATTGTCTTGATATCTTTACTTATCTTATATTCAACAATAAGTGGGCGACATGAAGAATTGAAACTTCAACACGAGCGCGATTGGAGAACCAACCACATCATTTTAAACAACAGATAACATCCCCAACCACCGAAAACGGTGGAAAACTGCACGCTCTTCCCATTACGACAGGAAAAGACATTAGAGTCATCCTTCCAACAAACTTCTGGAACAGTAATTCGGTACAAACAACCCGCTGATTCAGCAGCATCACCTCTCCCGTTGATTCTAGGGGCGTGCCCGCCCCCCTCCCACCCACACTTCACACGCCACTGGAACACCCACTGAGTCAGCACCTCTCCGCTACTGCGGTGTCTATTCGAAAGATTCGACTCTCTGTGCTCAATGAGTAATGTAAACTCATCGGGGGTCCACACGCCTCTTTTCGGGAGCAACTTGGGAAAATTAGGAGAAGGGTTTTCCTGCAGATAAATGGTGAACCACGGTCGTTTGTCTTCTTCGTTTTTAGTGCATTTGCGTTCCAGGGAATGGTAATGGTGTTAAGGGGATCTGTGCTTCCATCAAGTTGCGGTTGACAACTGACGTAGACTCAGTCATTCAATCAGAAAACTCTCGAGAAAAGTCTGAGTTAGAAAACTAAATTTGGAAGTTTTGCAGCAATTAATTTAGTACTTTCTGAGTAATCGATATGGGGATTTTTTATGAGTTATTATTTTTCGGAAATATCTATGTTACTTCATTATTTCATTTGTCATTATTTATTTCTTTACTTTTATTTTATTTATTTATTTATTTATTTATTGCAACATTGGAACTGATCTATAGTTAGTTTTGTGAGTGTTTGGGCTGAATATTTGGAATTGTTCCTGATTATGTACGTTCGTTTGATTTTTTTTCTTTTGATATTTTAATCAAATTAATACTTTGAAATGAACTTGCTGTAGACACATGAGTCAATGTCATTATATTGATGAAGACTCAATCATTCAATCAGATGGGGCTTAGAAAATTAGGAGAATGTTTTTCCCGCAGATAAATGGTGAGACACGGTCGTTTATCGTCTTCGTTTTTAGTGCATTTGCGTTCAAGGGAATGGTAATGGTGTTAAGAGGGATCTGTGCTTCCATCAAGTTGCGGTTGACAACTGACGTAGACTCAGTCATTCAATCAGAAAACTCTTGAGAAAGGTCTAAGTTTGGAAGTTTTGCAGCAATTAATTTCGAACTTTGAGTAATCGATGTCATCGAATTCTTAAGACTTAATATTTTGCGTAACTATTTATATTATTTAATTAATTTAATTATTTATTTTATTTTACTTGCAACTATCATCTTATTTATTTATTTTGATCATTCGGTGTTGTTCTGTAGTTAATTCCGTGAGTGTATAGGCTAAATATCTAGATTTGTTCTTGATTTTTTTTTTTTTTTTCTTGTTCTTGAGTATGTATGTTCGTTTGAGCGTTAATTATCTCTGAGATTTCAATCAAATCAATAATCTGAAACAGTTCCTAAATACTAGTTTGGATTTTAAATTAGTATATTAGTATTTCTTTAATATTGCACGAAGCTGATATATTATTAAAATTTATTTTGAAATAGGTGTCATTGGACTAAACTTTAAATTCATCATATCTTGAGGTTCTTCTAAATTTATTCTTAAATCTTGAGGATTATTCTTAAATAATCTTCTTCGAGTGCTGACAGCCTTAGGATTAGTATTTTTTAAACATTTATTTCCAATTGGAAATTGTTTCCAACATTTCTTTCATTTTCAATTTCTGAGATTTGCCTAACGTTACTCTAGCTTTTAAATTTGCATAGTTTAACTATGATTAGAATGTAGGGATTGTTCTTTAATAATAAGTATTTCTAATAGTAGTAAAAATTGGTAACATCACATATTTTTTCACAGATAAATTTTCCGAGAAATGAATATGACTAAAGTTTTTACTCAATTATTTTTTTTTCTTGAAATTATTTTTATTTCATTAATTTATTTACTTCTAATTTTTTGTAAAATGTATTCATTTAAGAAATAAAGGTTGGCCTTCACTTAAATTTGTATCGTTTAGTGTATATGATAAACAAAAGTTTTTATTTTAGTCATAATCAGAAAACCACCTTCTATTTCATATACAAAATGCAAAATATGAAAAATATTAAAATTTAAAACCATCAACAAAAGCTAATTTCGTTTGTTGTAACATACACTTTTAACAAAAGTGGAATATAGAATAAGGAAATATTTTTCTATAATGGCTTCATAAATTTTCCGCAAAATATTTATTTAGAATAACTAATATCTTACCATCACAAATAACAGAACTGAGAATAACACGCTTGTTCAAAAACTTTCGAACAAAATATATTGCGGCCAAATTAAGGATAAATCTCCAAAATGAGGCGGACTTTGAGTTTTGATTTTTAATGTACTGGTGATAAAGCAGAACACTTCAAGCACAAATAAATCTCAGTGTAAATCTTTTTAAACCTCCCAAGTCCAAAAAGCAACAAAATAAATAGTTCGATCAACTTTTTTTTCCCCAGCGCGAGTCATTACACCAAGGCGAACAAGCGTGAAAACACCCATTTTAAACAACAAAACCTTTGAGCATCAAACTTCGATATTTTTTTCCCAACAGGCACTCAGTTTTAAAACAAAAAGTAATTTGCATAAAACGTGATCATCGTTTTTAACACAGCTTGGAAAAGAAACTGGCCCTAAAAGACAAGCATATGACTGAAGTACGTGATGCATTTCTTTGACTTTTTTAACTAGCAGTTTATCTGCCAATTAACTTTCCGTATCTCGTGTTAAAACTTAAGGGTCTCTTTGGAATAGTTTCGCTCAAAAAATCCCCAAAAGAACAAGGAAATTTCCATCGTTCTTAAAAGCTTCTTTAACTAGAAAGCTGTGCTAATAAATCAAAGATCGAGTTCTGTTATGCAGAAAGGCCCCCGGTGTATAGGATATTTCTTATAAAATAAAAACTTTGTGATGAATGAAATATAAGACGGTGACAGCGAAAGTTTTAGTAATTTGATCAAAGTGGAGGAGAAAAACATGCATTTTGTCAGCACTTGATAAAAAATACGATAATAGTGTAAAAATGGGGAGAAAACAATAAGAAATGCATTAGTGGTCACTGTCAAAAGAAAAGTTTGAATATAAGCCATTACAAAAGTACAGATGAAAAACTAAATAATAATAAAAACTTTCTTTTACAAACGAGTTGTAAAACGTTTGTAAAAACGAGTGTAACGATATATGACGAGATATGACGAGTTGTAAAAATTAACGAGCTGTCCGTAACATTCAAAACATAAGAAATGAATAAATACTAATGTGCAACAAAGTATCCATTAAAAAAACGACGGTATTACTGCATAAATGTAGCAAAAAATTATGACACTTTACATTTACACACTCTGCATTTTTCTGCGTTGATAAGGGGCTTCCTAGAAACCCAGAAAGACGTGTCTGCATCTTGTTGTGATATTTTTGCAGTGTTCATTAATATTGTTACATTTAAAGCTTGTTGTATACCCAATATTAACAATTGAGAATTAAAAAGTGCCTGCTTTAGAAAAGTTATCGGCAATTGAAATGCGTGTTATAATTTAGACAAAGCAGTGTGTACTAGCAGAGATCTTTCGAGTTAAAAAATGTCTTTTTGGACTAGAGTATTCCCTAAAAAAATATTGGGGGGTCGGGGACCGATACACATTTCCCAGATCTCAAAACCAGGCTCGTCATTTCAAGTGACACCCCCCCTCCCCTAATGACGGACCTGTTCAAAACCTTCTTTTTGCTAATCTTACTTTTCAACATTAATTTAAATATTTGATTCATTTTTGGATTTTCTAACTTTATTGATATCTTTACGATAACCTTTTTCTACCTTCTTTCTTACTTAAACGGAAAAAAGAGCTGAAAAAAAAAATAAGTTCAAAAAATTGTCCACTAATAAATTCATAAATATCTGATTAAAAAAATATGTTTTACAAAAAATGAGCGAGAGAAATAGTATAACAGGTATATATGTAACTATAAACATAATTTTAAAATTTATTTTGGTATATACTCAAAGATGCATAAGCAAGAGATATTCTTTCCTAAGTGCGAAAGTTCTCTTCATAAAGAATTTAATATCAACTAATAACTCGTTGCAAATAATAGAAGTTTTGGCAGAAAATAATATTTCTTGAAACCGAAACTTACGACTTTCGTTTTAACAAAAATAGAATAAAAACACGCATATAGCATAAAATAAAAGCAGATAAAATATCTTGCCAATGTTTTATAACCGCACAATTCACTGAAAAATGTCAAAGTGTAAAGGATTAAATGTCAGGATATTCTTAGCGCACAAAAGAGAATAACGTATTAGTCTTTCCAAGTGACATTATGTAAAGTTTTTACTCCTGTAGATATTTCGAAAATCCTACTCAATGAAATAAATATCTAAATGTCAAAAGTTATTTCAAATATAAAGATCTCAAAAAAAGGAAGAAAAAGAAATATTTAACCAAAACAAAACATCGATTTGAAAAAATAATAAGCAGGGCAAGTAAGATAAGGTAGAGGGAAGGGAGGATTACAGAGTAGTTATTGAATAAGTCTGCTCTTTCTGAAATAAGATTGAAATGCAACAGCTCCCTTATGCCCGCAACTATGCCTCCATTAGAATTAAGTAGTAAAACAAAAGCATGTGACGTATTTAGCATTCGCTCTTGAACTTGCTTTGTGATTGAATTAAATAAATATATCGAGGTACTTCATCGAATTAGCACTAATTTGAAGCCATGCTTTCTATTTTTAGTAAGTATATGTGCAGTTAAAGAACGATGGAAAGTGAGCATTGACGTTATGTTTTTCCCCCGTTTTTTCCTTTCTTTCTTTCTTCTCTTATATTCACAGTTATTATCAGGCCCGTCATTTAGGGGGGGGGGTCAACTGCAGGGACGTCATTTCAATTTTTTCCAGGAGAGGGGGGCAAAGGGTGAAAACACAATACAATTTCACCAGAAAACAACAAAAACTATGCCCACTTATATATAAATACATTGATTTCTCAAAGTCAGGGGGAATCGACCCCCCTGCCCCCCCCCCCCAAATGACGGGCCTGGTCAATTGCCTCCCCCGACTTTGAGAAACCAATGTATTTACATATAAGTTGGCGTGCTTTTGTTGTTTTCTGGTGAAAGTGTATTGTGTTTTTACCCTTTACCCCCCCCCCCCCCCGGAAAAAACTTGAAATGAACGGACCTGGTTATTATATATCATTTAGCAAAAATAACATTACAATAAGAAACTGTTAAATCGCTAGTTTTACAGTTCATTACTGTGCATTTTACAGTTTTAAGTAGGAACCTCGGCTTATACTTTAAAAAGTTATTTTTTACAGTGATTGCAAGAATACAAAATACACTTACAGCAATGGTTTTAAATGCAAAAATCCTACTATAATAGCTCACAATATTGCCCCCCAAGCCTGGACCAGTTCCCAAATAATGCGTCAATGTCAGCAGAAATATAAATTCATTACTCTTTTGCCAAAGATAATACTCTTTTAATAGTATCCGCGTTTAAAAGCAACCCAAACGTTTTGGCTCTTTCTTGCAGAGAGTATGCTTGTCAGCAATTTGCGAAGACTCCACAAAGAGCTGGGCCCGTTTCAGATAACAGAGAAGTCGCATAATTAAATTTGGAAACGAGTTCTCTCTCTTTTCTTCCATCTCTTCCTCCCGCATCCCTTTTCTTTGCTGGGAGGAGTGACAAGAGCAGGGATTAAGTTCCTCGGAAGAGAGAAAAGATCGGAAGAGGGCTTAAATTTCAATTTCGAGGGCAGAAATGATTTTCTGCCGTGATTAGAAGAAAAGTTTCAGCCTTGGAGCGTGCCGAATTCGTAATTGATATGGAATTCATAACACTTGAGTTGTAAATGGGCAGTCAGTCGAAAAAAGAAAGTGAAAGAAACTTAGCCCGTTTATTACTTACAAACTTTGGTTAATTGTTGTGAAATTTGAAATAGCATAGCGATAACTGGGCACTCTTTTGAGAAAAAAAACAATGGAAAAAACATAGCTTTTTTACTTACAAACTTTACTATTTTTTTTAATTAATTAATTAATTTTATTTTTTTAGTTTTATTTCACTTATTTTTGAATTTCCAAAAACATAAACTGTATGTGGGCAGTTACTTAAGATAAAAGTCTATCGAATAAACCTGGTTTTAGTACTTACAATCTTAGCTCAAAATAAAATATCATACACCGCAATTAATTTTCCAATTGAAATGTTTTAAGATGCCTAAATAAAAAAATAATTTTATCGACTCACAACAAAATAAAAATTCGAAAAAAAAAACTCTGGTAATCTAAAAGCTATTATAATATAGGCATTCTATAATTTTTGAGTTTTCACATTGGAATGTCAGAATTTAATTGTTTAGGAATAGTTTTAAAAAAAGCAGCAACTCATAAATTCAAAGAAGTCAAACATACGCTTTGTAGTTCTTCTTTATACATTTTTAATTCAAGTATTACACGCAATCACATTTTAATGAATGGACGAGAGCTATTGAAAATTTATTATTAACATGATATGAAGCATTACGTGTGTGTATAGGTAATTATTTTTAATTGTATGATCAATTTCCTTGATCAATTGTGAAAATGCGTATATTACTTTCTTCACACATGCATTTTTAGCTAATGAATTCTTATTTAATTAAAACTTATCCATTTAATAAATACTTTTCATGTTCAATTGATGAAAGGTTGATTAAAACAATGAGAATAATTAAATGCATTGAAGAAATTAAACACTGGCAGCCGAAGGCAAACAACCGAATAACAAAAATAACGAAACTTGACAGCGTGTACATTTTTCATTTTAAAACTACGAAGCCCCACAGTTTGAAAAATGTTGCATATATTCTTCAGAGAAGTAGAAACTTTCCGAAGAAGTATAAAATTTACCAAAACGAACGCATTAAGTCACTTTGAGTGAATTAACATAAGCATTCCCGCATCAAGATTTACCCCTATAATTCCCCGCGATATTCCACACTGCATTCTTCTTTTCTTGACATAATGATGTTTGGCTCGGAGAACATTTTTACAATGAGAAAAATCCCCAAAATTCTTGCTCTCTATCCTATATTTACCCGAGCCTCCCAAGTTTAAGATTAATAGTCAAAAGTAAGACTTCTGATATCATGTTATGTATGCAACCACTTCCTGGAAAAACTTCAAAATACCAAAGTTTTACAGCACGCTTTTTTGCTTCCTGTATAAATGCAGCGCAAGCACTTTAATATGATGCATAACTTGATTTGGAGGATGCACCAGGAGGGAAAGAAACAGAAAAACAGAGAGAATACTTCTTAAGCTTTCATATCACGAACAAGCTGATGCAGTTAACCTCAAAAGAATCGGCGATGTTTCTTTCATTGTGCCGCTAGGGGGTGCTTCAAAACGCAAAGGTTTGGTTCAGTCTGTCAGGCAACAACCACTTCAAAGGGGTAATTAGTTGAATTTATGCCTTCCGCAAAGCATGTAGAACGAAAAGTAAGTCTCGTGTTTCTTCGTCAAAGTGAGTGATAATGAAAATTTAGAAATGCAGAGTTTGTTAGTTTTATTCAAGGTTGTAGAGCACTTTTTTCCAAGCTTTTTAGTGTTATTCCTCGTGGAAGCTTCAAATTACTTATCATCTATACTAAGATTAAATTGTACTTGAAATTAAAATTAATTTAAACGATAAGTTTCAGAAAGAAGTCAAAAGGAAAAAATGGAGGAAACATAGTAAGCAAATTTTCAAAACCTCATGGAGAACTAACTACATTTCATATACGAAAATTTGCTAGAAATATTTTACGTTATAATTTAATTAGAAATCGTCACTTGCTCTTGTACAAGCACAATTAATATATATACAATTAATATATCATAGTATGAGAAGTATTGAATTTTATGGAAAAAAACTTTAAATAATTCAGACTGTAACCGTGGCGCATTTATAATTAAAGCGTTGCGATTGAATTTAGGACACTCCGTTTTGTGTGAAAATGCCGAGATAAAGTTAGAGATGATGCAGATCATCATGGCCTACTATTTTAACAACAGCAGCCCGATTGAGATTTATAGGAAAATTGTTACAGAGAACAATTGAAGACAACTGAAGGGGCAAGTGGATAAAGGTGATATGTGACATTTGAATTTCGATGATTTACACAAATCCAAATTAGTGTGTTCAATTGTGTTAACTCATAGACACAATTGAAAGGACAAGTGAATAAAGCTGATATGTGACATTTTTTTTTAATTTCTAGAAAAAGCATTCAAAAAAAATATTACCTTATTTTCTTCCGTGAGAAAAAGTGTGTTTTTCCAAAATTGTCACATATGACCTTTATCCACTTGCCCCTTCAACTGTCAAACCACCAGTTTTATTGATACCAAATGTCAACCAAACAAAATGTCACTAGGTGTTTGTCAAATTTTTTATTGACACGAACTGTCAATCAAAAATTTGTCAACTGCAGATCTGTCACAATTTAAAAAATAAATGAACAATATCTCACCTTTATTATCCAAAGTTTTCCAGATGCCAAAACTATGTAACTAAAGCACGACCCCACCAAACTGATAGTTTTTGACGACTTGAAAGATCACTTCGGAAATATTTGCTAGTACATATTAAAGAAATAGTTAGCACTAAAATTATCCCAAACGATCAAGAAAGATAAGAACTACAAAAAAGCAGAAAAACACCCATACCCACTAGGGTGGGGCGAAAAATAAAAAGTTTTTCATATCAACTTCTAATAGTTGCCAAAAGTTGTCTTTGGTGATAGTTAGCTTTTGTGAAAAATTTGAGAAAAATCGGTTAATATCTTCAGGGGCGCTGCGGTCGCAAAGTTTTATCATAGCTTTTATCGGGATTTTATGGTTAAAATATGAAAAACAATGCCGTTAGCTAATCTCATTGCATTTTTTTACTCATAATATATATTTATGCATTCAAAGCATATGAAATAACTCACAAAAAATTATTTTATATGATATATTTATATTTCAAGCATTTGAAAAGAAACAAAAACGTAAAAAAAAAGTGATTTTTTGGAAATATAAATATATCATATAAAATAATGTTTCTGAGTTATTTCATATGCTTTTAATGCATGAAAACATCTTTTGAGTAAAAAAAAGAGACTAGCTAAAGGCATTCTTTTTGATATTTTAACCATAAAATCCATAACAAAGCTACGGTAAAACTTTGCGATCGCAGCGCCCCCTGAAAATATTAACCGATTTTTCCCAAATTTTGCACAAAAGCTAACTATCACCAAAGACAACTTTTGGCAACTATTAGAAGTTGATCTGAAAAACTTTTTATCTTTCGCCCCACCCTAATACCCACCCCCCACTCTATTTTCTAGGAAAACCCTTTTGATAATACTGTATTTACTGTGCATAATACATTTATACGCATAAAATCCCGTGTCACAACAAAAATTCTGCTTATGATATAGTGGACACCGGTAAATTGAATCAGTAGTAATTTGAATTAGCCGTTTTAAAGAACAAAAACTGTTTAGAGCAAACATAATTCATATAAGCGGCGGCCGCTTTCAAAATACATTATTCTGAAACACGTGTTTGATTCTTATTTGAAATTTTTATGCATGCCAGGAAAAAAATCTAAGAGAGTGGTTAAAAATGTTACTACCTTAAAAACTCCTTAGGCAAACCTATTTACGTAAGTCAGAGAATGTCAGTATTTCTAAAAAAAAATACACTATAAGCGCAACAAACTACGACAGCATACTCACAGCTAAAAATACACATCCCTTAAACATCTGTTTTTATTAAATATTAGCTTTAAAAAGGCAGCAAATGTCCCCTGGAAAATCGCTTGGTTCTTTTTCGGAAGTGCAGCTATAAGCTCTCGCTGGCGTTAAGCCTGGCAGATATTGTAAATCATATTTGACGTTTAAATTCCCAGGCTGCATCGCAATGTGCCAGGGCCCCAGATATATAGATATCTAAACAGATATTTATATGTTTGTTTATTTTCTTATTTATTATCCATTTATTATACGAGCCAAAAACTTTTAGGAGGAGTCATAATTTTCACGAGCAGCAGACATTTACGTGCCTCGTCCATCAGTCATGGTCTGACGCCATCCAGACATTTTCTTTTTCTCACTACTGAAGGGTTTGCTTAATAGATGGAGGAGCTGAAAAAAATGTCGTTTTTTGTACTGGTACTGAATATATTTTTTAAAAATTAGAATCATTTTCCGAATGCAGTTTTTACATTTAGTAAAATACGCATTCAATTCCCGTTATTTCTCGGAATATGCATGTCCCTTCAATTTTTCAAGTGTTCCTTTCAATTCTTTCTTTTCTTATGATTAATAACTTTCGTGCACTTAATTTAACAAATATGGAAAGCAAACAAATTGACACTAGGTGTCTAGCAATTTTCGATTGACACCAATTGTCAATCAAAATTTGCCAATTGCAGATTTATCAAAATATAAGAAATAAATAAATTAATAAATAAATAATACCTCAATAATAATCCAAAGTTATCCAGATGTCACGAGCTGAAGGGCTTGCTCAATAGAAGGAGAAATTATTGAAAAAATGTCGCTTATTTATGTTCACACTGCATGAGGTTCTTCAAAATTAGAAGCATTTTCAAAATGTACTTTTTACACTTAAAAAATATGCAGTTAATTCCAGTAATTTCTCGGAAACTGCGCTTGTCTTCATTTTTTGAGTATTCTTTTCAATTTTTTACTTAACAAATGGTTAATACTTTTCATGCACTCAGTTCGAAAAATATGGATATCAAACAAATTGACAATAATTGTTTGGCAAATTTTGTTTGACCCCAAGTGTCAATCAAAAATTTGCCAAATGCAGATTTGTCAACATTAAAAAATCTTCATTGCATTTCAGTAAATTGTTTTAATTTCATTACCATTCTCTGTTCGTTGCTTATTTTTTACGATAGTGTAGAATTACCGTTTAGTAAAATTTCCAATTTATCATTCGAACGAACTGACTTGCAAATGCGCAAACAAACCATTTGTCACTATTTCGCTGATGATATGTCTAATCATAACTTAGAGACAGCTCAACTCCATTTCTCCAAACATTCCGGTTCCAGCAGGCGATGTTAATTCGTCTTCTAAAGTTGTCTCGGGTTGTAATAGAATAGTTTTTACACAGCAAAGACCGCTCAGTGCTGATGAATTTGTCCTTTCGGCGATTTTTCACTGTCTTGAATTTTGCAAATTAAGTTGCGTTGCGGGCTATTTATTTGTACAAACCGCAGTAAAACGAGGGAGAAAAAAAACCCAATCTAATTTCCTGAAAGTGATGTGCTTTCCAAGAAACGAAATTTTGCATCTCAAACTGAGAAAATTTAATTAGTACGCTGTTTTTTGTTTGCTTTTTGTTTTGCTATTCAGTTTGTTAAGATTCTACGCCTATAACAGAATGCATGAACTGTATAATTGCCAATTGGGAAACTTGAGCGAAATTTAATCAGCTCGACAAGGAAAAATAAAAGTATGGTTCAGTCATTTCTTCCGTGGCACCTTCCTTCTCTTTGGATTTTGTTTTCTCAAGTGATATTAATTGCCAAAGAAAACATTTGTGGGTACAGAGAAAAATGGAGCTATCAAACATTATATTGGTGCCACGCTTCGTTAGCATTTGTTACAGAACAACATCAATAGTTCTAAGTCTTCAAAGCAACCAACATTTACAGCGTTTAATGTCATAGTCTTTTTTACGCAAAGAGTAGGTACAAAACCATTATCAATATAAAATTCAAAAATAAAAACAAAACCTTGTAGTTTTGCCAATGAAATTCTGTAGTCTCACATTCAGAGGCGCAGATACAATTGTAAAGGCAACTAAATATTAAATTGTTGCAAAATTGTAATGCATGTACCAATTTACATCTAAAAGCAAATTAGATTTGTTGTAGTAAAGTTGGTAAAATAATAATGTGTTAAATTAAAATGCATAGGCAATAATCTAACTGAAAAAACTTTCAAAAACAGGGAACATAGTAAGTCAATTAAATCACACATACATGAAAATAATTTAATTTATTTTTGAACAAGCATTTAATCGAGCTACATAGGGACTATTCTGTATTTTATAAAGTAAAGATAATCATCTCATCTTCAAACGACAACAATTTAGATATTTGCATTACATAGAAACTGAACTTTACTTCAAAACTTTCACAACGAAAAAAAAGTTTCCTCTTCCTCTGGGTTTTCAGCATTTTCATATTCTTCAGAGCTTTCAGCACTTTCATACTCTTCGGAGCTTTCAGCATTTGTATCTTCATCGGGGTTTACGGTAGAGTCCTCTTTTTCAGGATTTCTAGCATTTTTATTCTTTTCGGGGGTGTTAGAATTTTCATCCTCGATGTTTTCAACATTTACACTTTCCTCAAACTTTTCAGCATTTTCATCTTCTGCGTTTGCATGATTGTTATCGTCTTCGAAGACTTCATCATGGTCGTCATCTTCGAAGACTTCATCATAGTCGTCATCTTCAAAGTTTTCAGCCTTTTCATCTTCGTCGGAGCTATCAGTACTTTCATCACTTTGGGGAGAACGTTGAACAGCATAAGGCAATTGAGGAACTACATCTTGATTATATACGCCTTGAATTGCTTCCACCACTAGTTACAAAAGAACGCAGTTAAAGGAATAGAAGGAACATTTTTTAATGTTATATCATGATTAAAGACATTTAATCTTAGTCTAACGTTTCGAATTCAATTGTAAAGATTAAGAACGTAATCAGAATCCGGGGCATTGATATTTGTGATAGTGAATACATGTAGTTGTAGTTTTAGAATTTTTACCACACTGAAACTAAAGAATACTTCGTATAGAGTTGCTTAGTTGAATTGAAAAATTAAATTTCCTTACGATGAAAAGCAAAACCTGGCGAGTTTTAGTGCATTAGGTGTTTCTAATATAATTCAGAATGAAGCAAAAATAATTTTGTAGTTCGTTACTCTCCCCCCCCCCCTTAAGGAATTTTGTTCACAAAATATACATTGTACAGAATATCGAGGCTCAGTTATAATCTACATAACATTTTATCTTAAATATCTTACTATCTGAATTCGCCATTGACTAAATCAATTGACTGTCTATCGAATCTTCTGCCTAGCTAAAAGTAAATTAGCAAAATGAGAATAAATAAAAGCAACAGTTGGAGCAAAAGAATATAATTGCAAATGGCAAAAAACTCTATCCTGTAAACAAGAGTAAATTTCTCTATCGTGAGATTCTTTCACATATGATCAAATGCTATTGTGGAGTGCTTTTCAGAATTATTTCGTAGATCGTGTAGGAATTTTCTTCTGATATATGAGCCTCGTATCTCACGTAAGCCAACTCATGCAGGGATTTGTGGAGTAATGAGGCATGTCCTAGCTCTTAATCTTTAAGAAAAAGAATATATCTCTGTTCCATAAAAGAATACAAGCTAGTAAGAAACAGTAGCAACCGGGTATAAATCTCAGGCAAAGTTCTTAATCTAGCGCAGATGTACGCAGAAGAATTTTAATATTTGTAAGTGTTTTCTTTATTTCCTGCTCGGAAACGTAAAAAATGGACTTTCTCATCTTGAGAGAAAAACTTACATATTATGTTTTTTCACGTGTGCTTTCAGTATTAATGATATAATAATTTAGGCTAATTTTAAATATATGAGTTAATTTTGCACTAAATTATCTGTATTGTACTTGACTTAACAACAAAAAAAAAAAAAGCTGCAGATGGCAGATGGGCCCCTACTCCTCCGGTAAGTTATAATGTCAGTTTTCTTCTTTTTAAACGAAACAAGTTGGCAACACTATACGAAACTGATTGTTTTTTGAACTCCCTGTTTGGAAGCTACCTTCAATGCTAACTTGAAATTGTTAAAATACGTCGTTTTACATAATTAACTTCTGCGCTACATGAAATACTAGGTAATAATAATTTATTTGATAAATTGGATAAATACAGAGTAATTAAAAATATAGAGGCAGGGGAAAAATTGGGGAGTTTTTAAACGTATCAACATTTTATTTTTCTGGTTCAAAAGTGTACTCTTACAAAAATAACTCATTTTCACTCCAATATATCTCACATGATTCAAAGGGATTAGAAGGGGCAGGACAACTTTATCTGTTAAGTAATCTAATTTAAATGGCTTTTATAACTTATTTCTTAATACTGGATACATAAATAATGTTTTGGGATTTTACACTTTAGAATTCCAATAGGAAAAATAGCAATTTTTAAATATCACTGGATTGTAAAACAAGAAGTTCTGTCAAGAACTAAACGAGCCTACTTTCCCGTACATCGACATCGGCATTCTAGCATCTGATCATTATTCTCTTGATTATCTAAGACTAAAAATTATGTCAAACATACCTTTAAAAGCAAAATATACCTCTCTCATCAGATGAAATAGACACATAAAAAGTAAATAAATGAATAAATAAAGTTTTGTCGCATCTTTTAAAGAATGTAACTGTTACAGTTCTTCCGTAGAAAAATTCCTCAATTGTTTTCAAAAAAAAATTAAAAGTACAAAGTACATCAAAACACATTTTATCAAAGAAAGAAAAAAAGAAAAAAAAAGAAAAAAAAACTCGTCCGTTGATAAAATGTCTCGAATTTCACTTTTAATCCGTTGCCAGTTGTTAAATATAAATAAAGAATAAAATGCCCTAGTGAATGAAACATTTTTGTTACAAAAAAAAATCGTGTGCCAAAAATAATAATAATAATAATAATAAATTCAATAAAACAAATGAATAAATAAACAAAAAATCGTCTGCACAGTCAGTCATTTTTTTTCGGACTGTTTACTCAAAAGTTATTAGGGGTGACAGCTTGCTTGAGCGGTTCAATGTTGAATGAAAAATTGTTCAAATCGGAAATGTAAATACGGGAATGAAGTATCCTTGAAAAGTTCTTTCCAACAAAAAAAAGTTTGTTCAAATCGGACTGTTCATTAAAAAGTTAGTATCGCGGGACCGGTTATTTGAACGGCTCAAAGTTGAACCAAAAATTGTTCAAATCAAAAAATCAAATATGGGAATGAGCTGTACCCGCCGAGATCTTTCCAACAAAAAAAAGTTTGTCCAAATCGGAATGTTCATTCAAAAGTTATTAGGGGGGGGGACAGACAGACCGACCGACCGACAGACCGACCGACACACAAATTCCCCATCTCAATACCCTACTTTCAAATTTTTAATTTTTCGATATTCATTTTACCTCTTTATTTTTTTAACTTGGCGATATTTTTTGGACTTGGCGATATTTTTTTTAACTTGGCGATATTTTTTGGACTTGGCGATATTTTTTCGATGCATTAAGCTACTTTTAATACTTTTTTCGTCTTTCTTTTATTTTTAACGGGAAAGTAGGCTAAAAAAAAGAGAAACAACGGCCTGACGGCGACAACAAACTACGTCATTTATGCTAATTTTACACAAATTGTAAACAGCAGTAGGGATGCACCGATTAATCGGCAATAATCGGTCACTTTGCCGATTATTAATAATCGGCATAATCGGGCCGATTAATCGGCTGAAAAATATTTTTCAGATATTATTCTTTAAAGTATACTTTCACTAGGAAACTATGATGAACAATTTTATTAACAGTAATAATAATCCTCACGGTTGATATAAAGTTTTTTTTAATTAATTCTACTACTTAGAATAAATATACATAGACAATGACGCAACATTTTTCATGTGGCGATAATTTTCTCCTTAGCACAGTGCTTTCAGATAACCTCTAATTTTCAAAGAATAAAAGTATTGAATTAAATTGCTACTAATTACTAAAATATATGAATTAAAAGTACTCTTAAATTGGAGTGTTCACCACACACTCCCCCTCCCCTCCTTTTTTTATAAATTTTTATTTCCAATTAACATAACTAACAATGTGTTAATAATATTATTGACACTAATATGAAAATTGGTTCTAAGAAATTTGATAAAATATTGAAAATATTTTGTGAAAACTAGAAAAAGGGGAAAAAAATCTTCTCCCAAAATAAATTACTTACTATTTCTAAACTTGGAATTGTATAAGCGATAAAAACAGTGATGGTAAAATTTGTAGTAGAAAAACAATTATCCTTATCATTAATCGGCTCAGCCGATTAATCGGTAATCGGCCAATTTGCTTACCGATGCATCCCTAAACAGCAGCAAAATAAGTTTGTCGTAATAGATTAACTATACATCTCAAACTAAAACGAGGATTTGTCTGCTCTGTGTTGCGTCATAGCTCAATCAATAAATCACGCTCCTTTGGCTAAAAATATTTTTCATAGATTGACAAAAGATAATGAATAAACCAGAGAGCGTGTTTCTCACACAATGGGGAAACAATAACGTACGCGTACGTAAGAAAATATGCGACTAACTTTTCGTCACCGTCACAATAGGTGTGATTTATGTCAATTGATATCAAGTATAGAAGCATACTCACAACGTAGAATCCCTAATATCATAACTTCAGCTACTTTCTCCAACAGAACAAGAATTTGATCCAAGACAATCATTTTTTTTTTAAAAATTAAACTACTTGAATTTAAAAATATTTCTACTTTAGGGAGGATTTTTGTAAAAAAAAAATAATTTTGAAATAAGAAATCTGCCCAAAAAGATCTGCCAGTTAACTTCTAATGAAATCAAACTTTTATCCAAACAATTAAAATTCTTAAGAAAGTTTAATGATACTGTAACAATGGACACGAATTCTGCATTCATTGTTGTTCATGTATGTTCGTTTAAAGCTTAAACACTGCTTAGATTTAATATTTTCACATTCAATTGCTTGAGTGTTTTCTGGGTAAGAATTAATGATAAATGTACAATGGTGGATAGTTTACTGTCTAGCAAAATATAAAGTTGCCATACATAGTTATTGAATGTCCTTAAAAATAAAACTGTTAATAGCCACAAACCCATCAAAATCTCTAAGAATAAAAACGTGCCTAGTGCCCTATAAGAAAAGAATACCTGATGGTAAAACCAGTAGCTGGGATTTACAGGTTTGGGGGCTCTTAAAAAATGAAAAAGATTACGTAAAATGTTTTCCATGGGCCTTTTTAGATTCTCCTTCAGAACCCCTATGTCATGATGGGAACTCATATTGGCGACAGTTGTGATATGGTAAATTCGCCACTGGGAAAAACATAATTTCAACATTCAAAAAACACTCCGACTGTTTTTTGAAATGACATACCAACTCTTTCTGTTTAAAACGCATTCTGACTGATTTGTTAATTGAAACTGTACTAACATAACGCTTCTATTTGGAGCTTACTTCATACAGCGTCCTTTTTTGGTCCACTACTTTTGGTGACTTAGTTGATCAAATGTCTCATTGCATTTACAAGATAATTAATTTCTTTGCTATTTTTGACTATTTTTAGATTTTGCTTCAACTATGCAAATGTTAAAAATCATTATTTTTACTGGTTGAAGAATACAAAACAGTCGAATTCCTATTAACTCACAAAATATTCTATTCAAGATAAACTAAAAGAAATTCAAAATTCGACTGATTTTTATAAAATTCTAATGAATTTTACTTCGAGTAAAAACTCCTTTATTCATGTTCCCTATACATTTCAAAACAATTTATCAAATACTCCTACTCCTTTTCCTCCTGGACTAATTCATGAATCATCCTCGCCTTTCTTTTTTTTTCCATTTTGGAAATATGTTTTTTCTTTCTCAATAGGGGAGTTTTACAGCCATTTACAAAACGCTAATGTCTTCCAGGGAGTGGGGGGTGTTCAAAAGGCTGGAACACCTCACGCGAATTATATATCGCGCAATTAATTTCTATTTTAAGCCATTAACCGGTTCCTAGCATCTAAAATTGATGATAATGCTTCGAATATTCTGTTTTCGAACAATCTTAAATCAAAAATTTTCCTACGTTAAAAAAGACAGGCATTTCTTAATGGAAAAAATTCAGATAGGGTAAAACGTAATTCAAAACATGATATGCAATCGTATATGCAAAAATATTTCGAGTATTTTCAGTATTATGAAAGTGGGGAGGGGCGTGTAGGAATACACATACGTAGAGCCATATTTTTTTTATGTGACAAATTGTCAAAAAAGTCACTAAAATACTAAATGTTTCTTAAAATTTATTTGGAGCTTCAGTAATTTCTTTTATGCCACCATTGATAATGGCGTTTACCGACAGGAGGAGACAAGTAGGACCCCCCCCCCCCGCGCCCCAAGAATACAGGGATCTAAATATACAGTAAAATTGTAGTATTTATGGCAGCAATGGACCACTTGGTGCGATGGACCAGTTGATTGTTTCCTCAATGGGGCAGTAATTTCAGCCATAGCTAAAGGAGGATACAAGTTACCATTTTAGAAGGGGGTCTCATGCTGAAAATTATAAGGTTTCCTGGTACGATTTACTTTTTAAAGCTGGTTGGCTTTCAATAAAAACCACTAAACTGGCCAGGAATAAAGCACCTATGACGGCATAAACGTCACTAATTACTTTTATAAGAAATAAAAGGAAGCTGTGTTTCAAATACACTTTTAAAAACATCTAATGAATTGAAAAGATTGTTGGAAACATTTACATATTATTTATGATATACTTGAATATAATCTGCGGTTTAGAGGGAAGAGGTCATGACCCTTTTGACTCTCCCTTAGTATCCGCCACAGCAGATAGTCTGGTCAGACACGTAAGGATATTTTGTATACCGTGCTTTTTTTTTCTGAAAAAAAAAATTTTTCTTTTTAAACTGAAGAACATTATTTCTTCTGGTAAATCATCATAATATTTCCCTAAGATCACAGATATGCATTTCAAGGCGTCTGGTTTATTTGTGATCAATTCAATTTTAGTGACGATCATTGGAAAACTTCTGCTAGTAAATCTACCAAATGTAGACACCAAACTAAATAAATGTAGACACGAGAAATGGCCCAAGCAATCTAGCATTTCACATTTAGCGGTTAAAAAAACTGAATTAAAAATACTAATTGTACTTTTTTCTTTCTTATTTTCGGAATGCCGACTTATTATTAATATTATATTAAGAAAAGTGCGTCTATGAACAGGAAATTAACCCAAGATAATCGGAAAAATGCTATTGAAGTCAAAGAAATAAAAGAATGTAAGTGTCAATCAATCGTGAAAACCTTCAGGATTACATATTTAACTGAAAAAAGTTCTAGTACAGTATGTCCACCCATTTCTGTTGTAATTAATATTTGAGGCATTTTTTATCAAAACTATATCAATTCTTTCTTTTTTTCCATTTTTTTTAGAGGAGAAGCGCAACTCAGTCACTACTTGAGCTGTTTTTGAAGAAGAAAAAATATTTTAAACCAGTTTTGCAATACGGAAACAATCTAACACTGAAGGAGAAGTGCAAATTTGACTTCGTTCTTGAGTAAGGTGACTTCGAAATGGCTTCATAGAATGATAGCGTCCACCAAAAATTATCAAATAATGTAAAAAATATCGATTTTGAAACTTCATGGATTGATCTAGCTTTGATACAAAACGCCGGATTTCCAAAGAACATCGATTATACTTTTCAATCTATGTTTCACATATAGAACTATGGTTTCAGAGAAACACAATATTGGTTCAACGCAATCCCAAACTACACATCAATATCCCAAACCCAAAAAATTCCAACCCAATTTCATAATGACAGTAAAACAAACGAAGCAGCACGTAGAACAATTTCATAGACAGCAATCAAAAAGTCTTGAAGAACCTCTCCTCCCTCCCACACAAGGCAATCCCGTACAGATTCCTTCCCCGAAATGTCTCACCGTCCCATTCTTCAGATGAGGTCGGTATCTTGTTTGATCTCCTAGAAAAAAAAAGAGAAATCGCTAAACCCGCTGGGATTTGGATCTCTTATCTCATTAGACGGTTAGAGAAGGGATTGGACCACCAGGGATCTAGCGTACCAGTCCTCATTGATTTTATAGAGGGACGTGACCGTCTGAGGGCGATTCGGCGATTCCAGGGAAGAGGAAGATGATATATCATCATTTCGCCATTGATTTTCGGTGGACCAGAGATTAGATCTGTTCTTTTTAAAATCCTCGCTAAATGATCAGGATTCTTTTTTCTTAAGAAACACAGAGGAATAAACGACAAAGTAGAGGTAATACCTTAAGATTTTTGTGTTTCATGAAAAACTAACGAGGGAAACTTACGATAATCTTGTAAAGAGAGAGATAATACGTGGAGTGCAAGACATGAAATTTAGGAACTTGTGAATAGTCCTCTTTACAGTTATAAAAGATATATCAACCGATAGTTAAATGGAAAAATGCTGCAGATGAAAAAGTTAATCAAAGTGCCCTGATTTAAAAAGTACCAAATTAAACTGTTTTAGATACACCGAAGAAGTGAAAGAATAGAACTAAAGAGAGTTTTTTCGATAATTACTGAACGCCCTTCCCCCTTTTCAACCCTTCAAAAGCATAGTCGGCATTAAGGCATAGGACTTAGCGAAAGTCCACCTAACCTTTGATTTTATTTTTGCCTACTGGCACATTGACCTGAGTAGACTCGCTTTACTCACCCTCTCTCAATTCAGATTTTTTTTTTGTGTATGTACCGCATAAGCCTTTAAGAGTTAACAATTATCAAGCAACAAGTGGCGGATTTACAGGTTTAAGGGCCCATTACAATGCAGTATCATGTCCCCTAAGAGATGACTGGTAATAACGTACGGCCTTTTTCAGTTGCTTTCTAGGGATCCCTATGTCATGTGGGCACATTGTAATTGCAGCATTTGCAACATGGTGAAACTGCAAAAGAACAATTGAACCAAAAACGAAAAATGCGAGTTTTCTACCAATGTCTATTAACACAATACTTACCAAGCTTGATTTCGTTACAGCAGGAGTGCCCATCAAGCTCAATGGCGCAAATTCCCCCCTAAAAATTTTCGCAACCCTCTTGAGCTTTTTATTTTTACCCCTCTTTTTTATTTTATTTATTTTTTAAAAGATTATTTTTTATTTTTTAATATATTATGTTTTTTAATATTATTTATTTATTTCTTAATACATTATTTATTTATTTTTTAAAATAATTTTTAACTTATTTTTTTTTAAATTATAACTATTATTTTTTATATATTATTAATTTATTAAAAGTTCGAATTGTGCGCAGAATGGAATCGCTTTTTTTCCCTTCCAGACATTACAAGCACACACACACGCACACACAAAAATAAATAAATAAATAATAAAGAAATAATTTAAAATAAAAAAAAATTAATGATTAATAATTATGATTAAAAAAATCAGTAAATAGTTTAAATTAAAAAAATAAATTAATAACTAATTTAAGTAAATAAATAAATTAGGGTTAAAAAATCCCCCTGAAAATTTTGATGGCGCCAACTTGCGCCATAACCCCCCCCCTCCCCCCCTGTGGGCACCCCTGCGTTACAGAAACATGTAATTTAAGAAACGAACAAGCAAATATCAACGGTTGCTAGCACGTTTCGTTTCAGGTTCCGGTGTTTTCTTAGTTAAGTTTACACAGCTTAAAATTGAATTTTAGTGTCTCATCAACTACTGTAAACCAGCTTCGTATTATGCAGTTGAAGGGCAATGTAATACCTAAATTTGTAGTGCTTTTACGTTCGAAGTTTCATCTTACATAAATAAAACAATTTGAATTAAAAGTTCAGACGGTTTCAAACGAAACAACTCAAAAATAAATAATAAAATAATTTTTTTCCTGTCATATGTATTTTTGAGCGGTTTATTTGAAAAAATCACTTTTTCTATTAATAATGGAAAATGCAAAATTAAATGAATTTTAAATCATAACAGAAAATACAAATGTAAAAAGCAATGAGAAAGATAAAAACGTTCAGTAAAATGTTATTTTTATAATCAGTTTTTTAAAAAGTCAAATTTTCCTGGAATCTCACAAACTGCGTATTTCTTGTCGCACAGATTCTCATAAGTTTTGTTTTTGGTTATTCAATGCTTCTCCAATAATTGAGATGAACGTCATTTTTAAGGAAATTGAATTTTAACATTTACGGAAAATTTAATTTCAATATGGTTTTTCCTTTTATGTTAGGAATTCATTTCACATTACTTTTTTTTCATTAAATGAATAAAATAAAAATAAGGGAAAATAATTTCGTCATACGACTTCTGAATCGTTGAAAAAATGAACATAAAATTACGTAGGAAGTTAATAAATACCTTTGTGGAGGAAAGTAAAATCAAGAATATAACAACGTTTTATTGCACAAAACTTGCGGATTACTGAATGTACGTAATTCAGCGTTATGATGAAACTCCTTTTTACCCAAGTAGCACACTTCGTTTTACAAACGTTGCAAAATGGTTAACGTTGTTACAACCGCTTAAAAACATTTATAAAACATTTAAACGTTATTTGTGCTACCTGGATAAACATCTGTTAGGGACTTCAAAAGTATATTTTTATTATTTTGTTTGTTAATTTAATTACGACACGTCAATGAACTCATCTTAATCAATATCTTGCTGTCAATCATAATACAGTGGTGGAATCTGAAGAACTCGGCTGGTAAATTACACGGCCGGCCTAAAAACTCGGAGACATTCTAGTAGGACAAAAATACTCTGAGATATAAGCCTGTTGCGGTGATTTCTAATAAACTAAGCACTATTGCAAGTTCAGTCACTTACGTCAAATTTTCGGGATTCCATCCTATTAACTGAATAAACAAACCTAAATTTGCTCATTCAATACACAATTTTGCACCAAATCAGAATTGATTCCAACCAAGAGCAGAATTTTCATAAATAAAAAGTGGAGAAAATTTAAAAGAAATCTTGGCAAAATATTTATGAGACTGCAATGCACCTAGCTACACTCTTATTTTTTCCTAGTTCATTTGCAACTGGTGCGCTCAAAAGCTTCACAAGCAGACATCATTCAATAATCTTAACTGCTCTAAATTTCAGAGAGAGGATCATAGATGAGATGTTCTTCATACTGAAGCAATATTTCGATATCGCCTTTCCAAAAGACCAGCAAGCAAGCATGTCTTCAACAATAGCACATTTACATCAGATACCAAAGTATATGGGAACACAACTCCATCTAAAACAGCTTCTTATAATAGGATATTAACCTTGATACAGGAAAAGGAAGGAAAATTCCCCCCTCAGCGATACTTACGCACAAATGCCTTTCCAGAAAATGGTCCCAATGCCTTATCGAAGCAGAATCCTGCCTGATGCCGCATTAGCAACAGTTAGGGAAGATTGTTGTTGTGGGGAACCATGGCTGAGGAGCAGGGAATTCTGGAGATACGGATTGCATTTGGAATCTTGCAATCCATTTTCTCAATGGGGAGATAAAGCAGTGGAAGGAATTGTAGATACAACTAAAGTAGAGAAGAAAATATCGTTGAATATATGAAGAACCACTACTGCTGCGGTGCAATGAAATGGCCAGCTATCAGCATAACTTTATCATGTATTTTATTCTAACAGTTTTTTTATTGTGCATACTTTCTTCAACATCGGTATTGGGCAAGTATAAATGCTGGAACCAACTTGTGTTTAGTCTATAGTAATCGTTTCGTATGTGTAGAGATAAATCTCACATACCCTGGTAATATAGTCACAGGTTCAATCTGTGGTGCAATCAGAACTTCCTTTTGTTGTAGGAGAGGGGGAAAAGGAGTCGTTCACATCAACCCTTACATATATATTAAAATACAAGGATTGGCAACATAGCGGTCAGGGTTTGGGGTACCTTGCAATAGTATAGAAATAACTCCAATATAGTTTAGAAAATTGAGCAGGATCTACGGAGCTGTTATTTAATCCAATAAAGTTATTAGAACTAACTGAATTATTATCACACGAAATGATTTAATTTTTTTTTCTAGAAGTAAATTAAATCAAGTGCTAAAAATTGAACAACAGTTCCTTAGCATTTTAGTAACTGAAAGAAAAAAATAAAAATCTATAACACAAACTTCGAAACAGAAAGATATGCCCAATGGTTTAATTTTAGAAATGTGTCATTATTATAGTCTCTTCAGTTTGGTCTCATTATTACAGTCTCTGCAACTCTATTGATATACTCGTACTCCATACTGCTAATACGGTAGTACTTTTCTATTTTTATATGACAGTTATCGAGTAAAATACGTGCTTACCTCGTAGAAGTTCGCAGTTGTGTAACAATATTGGCATAAATTCATGTGTAGTGAATTTCAGAAGGAAATTTTAAAGGCAAAGTTGGCTAACAATGTTAAATTTCAAACAGTCTGAGGCGATGAAATTGGGTGTTGAATTGCAGACAATTAAGCATGTTTTCGGTACGTTGAAAATAAGAAGTCATTTTTAGTTTTAAGCAACATTTCAGGCTCAAAATTTTGCTACTAAATCACGCCTTTTGAAGAGATTGAACTTCAGTTTAAAGTTTTCTGGAAGTAGAGACAAAAGGGTTTTAGGCAATAATCTAGGCAAAAATCGAGACGTTATTCGCATTGAAACCATTGATTAAAAATCAGGGCAGTATTTTAAGTGCTTCTTAAGATGAAGTACATTACTCCAACAAACCTATAGAACATCGCACAGTTTGTAAGTATTTGCTATTATACGATAACTTTTTTACCAAGTTTTCGTTACCCAAAAGCTGTTTTATGCATTTGGTAGCTATTTAAAGAATAAGGTATTTTTATTTGGAGCAAGCAGTACGTCCAATCAATTTAACAAAGTATCAAAACATACTGAAATGACCAAATTTAATAAATTGTACCTTTTTATCGCAGACATTAATGAAATGAAACATCTCACAGTTTAAAAAATAATTAGTTTTCTTAAAATACTATCCAAAATTGTACAAAAGTTCAGGACAAATAAAGAAGATAACTCGAATTTCAGAGCAAATAAGGCCATTGTCAGGAACTAGGATAACCTTCCCATAATGAGGACAATCCTGATGAAATCAGGATATCTGGACTTCTTATTACATCATAATTAAAGCTAAATAAATCATCCGCAAAAAGTAATCAGCGCATCAACACCGTATACCAAAATAAACAAGTCTAATAAACAGTCCTCGAATGCCACAAAAAGGACACATCCGGATTTCAGTATTCATTCGGCAACAAAATAACTTCCCCTGGGGTTCTGATTTCTCAGAGTCCGCCATCGCCAGGAGAAATCCACTCTCCCTTACCCTGCCATTCCATTTATATTTCAAAGCGAAGAACACTTCTGCTTCGTCAGCCCAACAGAAACAGAAAAAAGAAGAAGGGCCGTTTCTGGCCAGAGCTTCCAGAACTGTCCATTTACTTCTTTGACAAATGAATTACCTTTCTGGGAAGAAAGAAAGGTGTTGTCCGCAGGGGAGGTAATAATCGATTTAGATCTTTGATCCGAGATTGTTTTTTTTTTTTCTTTTTTTATTTATTTTTTTAACGTTTTCATTGTGATTTTTTAAAAGCATTATCCCTTTGAGAACCAAGCTTTGTGGCACAGTATGGATATTTTTTAGCATAAAACTATTAAATGGTGAAGTTTTGTGAAAATTAGTTCAATAGATTTTGCGTCATTGGAAATCACCAAGGGATTTAATATGGTCCTTCTAAGATGTAAAACTACAGCCATCTTCAAAATTTTGGTTTATTTGTTATTCAACTTACATAATTCATTGGATAATGAATGGTATTACTTACGTTTAATCTGCAGTTAAAAAGTAATTTGAATAAATGTATTAATAGTTGGTGCATTAAACTTATGTGTAAAATGTATATCAACTGATATATAAAGCATGATAAAGAAATATTTTTTCTACAAAATGAAAAAATTGTACCACTTGAAGTGATAAAAACTCAAATACCCAAAAAGGTTACAGCAAACAAATATTTCAGGACTAAAACACTTGTTATCACTTTCAGTTCCAATTCTGCAGTTCGAGCTAACCAGCTGTATACCTGATGCAAGAGCACCATTACAGCTAAGAGTTAGCTACTGACGGACCACGTTAGCAGTGGAAAATGGGCAAAAGGCCAGTTAAAGGGATTCTATCTAAATTGGTTCAGCAGAGGAGAAGGATAATTGGGGGCTTTGCTTCGTTCAATTCCAAGTGCCTCTAATTTTTGAATAATGCAAATAGGGATGCACCGATAAGCAAATTGGCCGATTACCGATTACCGATTAATCGGTTGTTGATAATCGGCCGATTAATCTGCTGAGCCGATTAATGATAAGAATTATTGTTTTTAATACTACAGTTTCACAATCACTGTTTTTTCTCTCTTATACAATTCCGAGTTTAGAAATAGTAATTTATTCCTGAGAGAAGATTTTTTTTCCCATTTTCTTAATTTTCACAAAATAATTTCAATATTTTATCGAATTTCTTAGAACCAATTTTCATATTATTGTCAATAATATTGCATTAACATATTGTTAATTATAATTATTGGACATAAAAATTCAAAAAAAGGGGGAGGGGGTCGGTGGGAGGCGGTAATTTTAAGTAGGAGTACTTTTAATTAAAAATTTTAATAATCAGTAGCAATTTAATTCAAGACTTTTATTCTTTGCCAAAATTAGAGGTTATCTAAAAGCACTGTGCAAAGTAGAAAACTATCGCCACATGAAAAATGTTGCAATATTGTCTATGTGTATATTTATCTAAAGTAGGAGAATTAATTTGTTAAAAGCTTTATATCAACTGTGAGGGTTACTATTACTGTCAATAAAATCATTCATCATAGTTTCTTAGTGAAGGTAAACTTTAAAGAACAATCTTCAAAATAAAAAAAACAGCCGATTAATCGGCCCAATTTTGCCGATTATTAATAATCGGCAAAGTGGCCGATTATGGCCGACTAATCGGTACTGCCGATTAATCGGTGCATCCCTAATGGCAAACTTACATTCCTACCAACTAGTAGATACGTCCGTTTCCCGCGTTTCAAGTGGAGGCTGGCCATTGCCTTTCATCTGGGATCGAACAGTATCGCCCTCCCCCCCTTTTATTTTCTTAGTCATTCATTCTTTTCGAACGTTAACTATTAATTTTATTCACGCTAACTTATGCTTCAAAACATAAATGCAGAAATGATGCATCAACACATGCACAACAAAGGAAACTTAATCAACAAAACACACATTACTCCTTTTTTCTTTGAAATTATAATGCGCCTTGTTTACTTTCCGTATGTGATATCTCTCCCTATTTTACATGCAGCGTATAATAACAAACGAAGAAAACAAAATATCGCCAGGCAATCTTTAAATATTATTCACCGAACTAAATAAACACAAGCGGCGCCAATCCAGGTTACATAAACAACGCTATTTCATTTTGGACACGAAATAAATTAAAGCGTCATGTAGCTGCGCTCAGAAGCTGTTGGGCATCAAATGCTGCGAATCAATTCCCCTGACTGTCAACACTCTTGCCATAAAATTAATCCTTCTTCGGTGAAATTTGGCGACAGTTTCCAGCATTTCAATTCAACAACCGGGCAGACGTTTACGCGTCCAATACGAAAGCACTTTTCGAAGTGAATAAATGGACATTGAGTATTTTAAGTAAGAATGCTTTGCCACCATCAATTAAATAGACCATTCGGAGTTTTCAAAATATTCCGCCTCCCGATTGGGAGGAATAAAGTGCGAAATCAATTTTGTGGGGTAAAAGCTGAGATTTGTTCCAATTCGAGAGACTTTCATCTTGCATATACTCGTATAGCTTTTATGTGTGATCGTAAGAGTCTTGAAATAAATTAGTTACACTTGTGATGTTTAATATTTCAATAATTTCTCGAAACACCATCGGTAATTTTCTTCAGGTATATTACTGTTTCGTACACCGGCAAATCTTCCGTAGTACTGCTTTGATGTCATTGAGTATCCTAGGAATAGTAAGGATCTTAATTGTTCTGTAGCAACAAAATTTGTCATTTAAGTCACTAAGCTTATTTCCTTATTTACTCAAGTTTTCCCTTTGTGCTTTTCATTTCTTAATTTAGGAATTAACTTGTACTTTTCTACTTGTTTCTTTAATGCTAAGAATTTCATTTAGTTATTACGAAATTTCACTTCCCTAAAGGTTTTCCCTTTAATTTTCACTACAACATTACTATTTTTCCCTTATACTCGGCACTTAATTTCTCACAAAGTATACCCAACTCCCTTTTCATATGTAAATAGATTGATTAATATATTTGATGTAAAAATTCATATTAAAAAATAAAGAAACCCTAAGATAAGCTTGATCGTAAGTACCAATTACCACTATATGACAGGAAATTAGATATGGTGACCGTGGAGTGAGTGAGGTTATGGCAGGAAAAAAATCAGGACAATATCTTTCTCAACGGGGATTCTGTTCAAAAATACAATTTCTCCAATCTTACAAATGATTCTAAATATCTAGATTTAAACATTCCCCATAGATCTTGTTACAAATATTAAGGTTGTGAAGCCGGAGGAAAGTTGATCGGTTCAGACTCCTGCAATTTTAGCCCTTTGACTCCGAATTTTAGCCCTTTGAATTTAAAGACCTCGACTCCCGAATTCGACCCAGACTCTTTTGCCGCAAAATTTGATTGACTCCTATTTCTCGACTAGGAATCCGTAATACTGATAAATAAGATGCATTCACGCTAAAAACCTGCTGAAAGAAAACGTCCAACCCCTGAGCTAGATCATTTTCAAAAGTGTAGGAAATAGTATTTTTGAGCGTACTCTTTTTATTTACCAACGTAATAAAGAAACATTTTATCTCGTCAAAATAAATGCATCAGAAAATGTACTTCGATCCTTTCAAAAACCATGATTTTTAGTCCATTATATTCATTTCAAACATATGAACCCATCACAAGCAAATTAAAAGCCATCTCCTTTTCATGAGCGGTCCACGATGATCATATAAGACTAATATCAAATCCAAGTCGCTCAAGGTCTCAAATAGAAATTCAAATTAAGTAATTACGTAATTATACTTTCAAATCATCGTTTAAGATGCGAATTCCCTCGGCAGCGAACAGTTCCGTCTCAAAATTAATCCTTTCTTTAACGTCCCCGACTAAAATTTTCCACATCTTTAAACAGGACAAAGTGCAGTGACGTGAACATGACAACTTTCTCGGCGAACACGGAAAATCCGAAAATAGAGATATCGCGTATCTTAAATAATGAAAAAGGCCCGCGATATCAATTAGACGCTTTCAGATTTTCTTCTCTCTTGGGAAATAAATAAGACGTTGAATGCACTTTAACGAGGGCACCGTGCTGTCTATTATTTTAAGAGACGAAGGAATATTTTGTCATTTTTCAACCTTTTGTCCAGGAACACTCTTGCAAATAAAGTTCAATGTTTCACCGAGAAATACGTTGAATCTAGCAAAATTTAGCTGCAATCACCTTGTTGGTGATTTTGAAAGAGTTAAGCAATTTCTTGGTGAAAACATTGAATTTCATTTTTAACGAGGGCACCGTGCTGTTTATTATTTTAAGAGACGAAGGAATATTTTGCCATTTTTCACCCTTTTGTCCAAGAACACTCTTGCAAATAAAGTTCAATGTTTCTCCGCGAAATAAGTTAAATCTAGCGAAATTTAGCTACAACCACCTTGTTAGTGATTTTGAAAGATTTAAGCGATTTCTTAGTGAAACATTGAATTTCATTTTTAACAAGGGCACGATGTTATCTATTATTTTAAGAGATTAAGAAATATTTTGTCCGTCTTCAATCTTTTCTCCAAGAACACTCTTAAAAATAAAGTTCAATGTTTCATCAGGAAAAAAGTTAAATCTAGCAAAATTTAGCTGCATCCACCATATTGGTGATTTTGAAAAGTTCAACCAATTGTTTAGTGAAACATAGAATTTCATTTTTAACAAGGGCATGATGCTGTCAATTATTTTAAGAGACGAAGGAATATTTTGTCATTTTTCAACCTTCTGTACAAGAATACTCTTGCAGATAAAGTTCAATGTTTCACTGCGAAAAGTTGAATCTAGCAAAATTTTACTGCAATCACCTTTTAGTGATTTTGAAAGCTTTACCCAGTTTTTTGGTGAAACATTGAATTTCATTTTCAACGAAAGATCGATGTTCTCTATTATTTTAAGATGTGAAGGAATGGCTTTTTTTTTCAACTTTTTGTCCAACAATACTTTTAGAAATTACGGTCAATGTTTCACCGAGAAATAAGTTAAATCTTGCAAAATTTAGCTCAAGACAACTTATTGGTGATTTTGTTGAATTTTTGATATATTTTCCGCTAAAAAAAACAATAAGCTGTTTCACACTGCACAATAAAAGAAAAAAAAATACTGCACAAACCAGTTAACAATAAAGCATTTTGCAACTTTTTGTTACACACATATACGACCCCTTGCTACATAGCACCTGCACAAGTTCACATGCACTCATGTTAACCGTGGATGTCTGAAAATTCGGCAGCAGATAGGACAACGGAGGAAAAAAATATCTTGGCTGATAAATAAATCTACGACTAAGAAAATACGCTGTCATTTTCCAGTTGGATTAATGATCTTCCAAGAAGCAAAGATTACGGCTCCACCAAATGGGATTTCTCTTTTAATCCACAAAATAAATAACAGACCACCGGAGCTTTTGTGAAAACACATACATAAAAACATCGTTAAACGAATATTTGTATGTTTGTTTTGTTTCAAGTTTTCTTTTTAAAGTTTCTTTTTAAACAGAAAGGTTTTGATGGGTGGGTTTTTGTATCTTCCAATGTTAAATGCTCTATAAAACGCCATGCTCAAAAATTAATGAATAAATAAAAATAAAATGTTTTTCAAAGAAAGAAAGAAATATTTATATATTTCTTGGTAACTCAATGCAAGTGACTAAAGTGCAAGTTCCTTTTTTTCTCGCAATGAAAATATTTTAGAATCAATTAGTGGTTTAAAATAGAGTAATAAAGTACTGTAAACTAAAATTTCAAAATATAGGTACAGCAAGAGATAGATAAAGAATAGTACCTGTGATGTGGGAGTCCATTAAGAAAGAAAAAAGAAGAATAAATTTTGTTTGCTTACTTCTTCGATCGAAAAAAATATATAAATAAATAAAAATTTTTAAAAAGGTCACTAAACAGTAGGCCTCTTGATGAAAATGTTATCCAACCTTTCCATTTGCTATAATCTGCTACTTAACAAACATTATCATTAACTCATTTATGCCCAGTATCCTAAAAACGGGACGCTTGTTAGTTACTGCATACAAAAACCTGTACTGGGTATATCATTTTACTAAAGCTGTTTTTCACAAGTTAAATAGTCCTTCTTCTTGAGAAAACCAGTTACAGCCACTATTTGGACATCAGAGTTTATTTATTGACAGCTATTTTCAGACAAATCAGTCAAGCAACGATCCAGCATGTGTAGCCACAGAAAGTAAGTTTTTTTTTGCGACTTTTTTTTCATAAAATCAAACTATTTTAAAATGATTTGCTTAAAATTTATCACAGATGCCTTCTGTAATGTTACTTTGCAAAAGTAAAGTCAAGTAGGGTCGTATTTTGCTCACATATCTGCAAAATATCCCATAAATAGGACGTTAAATAACTTAATAAATATGGCAACGGCGAACTATTTTAAGCCTAAAATGTATGTAAACCATTCCAAGTGATAGTTTTAAACAGATAAAAATTGAAAAAAAAATGTAAAAAAACCTTGCGCATAAATGGGTTAACTGCGATCAGTCAGCCTCTCGAGGAAAACGTTATCCAATATTTTCCATTTGCTATAATTTGCTGGTAAATAAGGGTTATCATTAACCACGGTCAGTCGGTGGGTCTCCAGAGAAAAATACTATCCACTTACTATAATCTGATGCTTTACGCAGATTATCATTAAGATCGGTCAGCCAGCCTCTGGAGGAAAATGTTAAACAACCTTTTCTATTCGTTATAATCTGCTACCAAACATTAACTAAGATCAGTTTGTCTCCGAAGCAAAATATTATCTAACCCTTTTCAATTTCTGAAACAAGTACCTCAGTGACCACTGTCAGTTAGCCTTTGGATAAAGATACTGGGCAACTTTTTCCATTTGCTACAATCTGTTGTTTTGTGTTTCACTTGACTCCAACGAAGTTAAATGAGTCAAACAGTCTTGAATGCAGAAGCCGTCAAATAGAATTTAATGTACAAAAATACCAATATAAGATAGAAATCCAAGATTTTCTACAAGGTACCAGTCCTTCTCAAGGGATTTCAACTAAATAAAACTAAGCAAATAAACTATCCTATTTTCCAATTTACATCGCTTCTACCCAGTTCTAACATTGTAACACATTTTTAAAAATCTTGACCTACGAAAAATTTAAAAAAAAAAAAATCAAATTTAGTGGAACGAAGCATCTTTATTTTATACTAGCTGTACCCGCTCGGCGTTGCCCGTGCATTTAGAAAATGCAGATAAGTGAATAGCGCAGGAATAGTAGTGTGTATAGCAACAAATCACAATAGTAGCAATTTCTAGTGTAAACAAAAAATAGCTTACTTATTGTAAGTATGTATGTATGGTAGAATGTGTATATTGTATGTATGTAAGAATGTTGTATATGCGTGAAATAAGCATGGAGCGCTGTGAACGATGAGGGAATATAAAAATAAGAAAAGGCAAACATTATTTTTAAGTTATTATAATTTATTCCTTAAAATTATATATCATTAAACAATTACGACAGTAACACTATTAAACAATATCAATCTCTTAATGCTATAGCTTGAACAATATTTTTTGTTAGTCCATCTTTAGCTAACACAAACAAACTGGATGGTTTACCCACTCGAGAGCATGCCACGTATAATTGTCCGTGTGAAAAACATGGTGTTCTCAAATCTAAGCCACAAACAGACATCGTTTGACCTTGGGATTTGTTGATAGTCATTGCAAATGCCAATCTAATCAGAAACTGAATACGTTTGAATTTAATTGGCACATCTGTAGGTATAATAGGAATCCGTGGTATGAGTATATTTTCACCTCTGAACTTGCCATTTAAAATCCTGGCTTCGATCACGTTTTTCATTAATTTTTGAATGACTAATCGCGTACCGTTGCACAGCCGGGGCGGGTACAAATTACGAAGCAAGATAATTGGAGATCCAACCTTTATTTTTTAAAAATTTGTGTCACTTTAATGGTCGTTCATACCCCCCCCCCCCCCCTCTCGCAGTGAAAAATAAAAACATTACACAGCAGATTTTGCCTAATAACTCAACACTAATGGTGTTTGATACGTTTTATTTGTTTGTAATGATGTTTTTTGGTCACAAACAATATGAAAATCACAAAAAATAGTTACTTTAATTTTTAACATATATTTATCTTCTTCAGAATTTTTGACTTTTAATTTTACCTTGAATTTGACGTAAATGCAAGGTATAAAATACAGAATTTTATAAAGGTACAAAAATTAACATAATATAATTGATAGTGTATATAATTTTTGAAAAAATAATATAAGTGCCGCAAATCAAAAACCATTTATTGCCACAATCGATTCAAAGACCCCAAAAATGGCGCAAACGTCCATAAGAAAATTCTACAGCATCGAAGGACCCCATTGCCAATTTTAACAAAGATTCGACCAAAACTGTCATTTTGTACTATAAAAAAATATGGGGTAGATCCCCATGAGGGGATGTACCTGCATAAGGACATTACAATCATTAAAATCATTCAAAAAAAAAAAAAAACATGCAGCTGTTCGAAAAAATCCTTGCGGGTCTGGATTCGATCTCATTCCATCAGGAACTTCAACCTGACGCGCAGAACCACATGACCATCGGGTCGCTCGTTGAAGTAAGGATTTACGATAACACATATTGTATTGGCGAGCAGCGATCTCGAGAAGAAGTTTCATAAATATTTTTTTAAAATTTTTCTAATTCAAAAATCGAAAATCGGGCTTCGAGGTCTCGTGACCAGCCCCTTTGTACTTCCGTGTAAAAAATTCCAGGTCCCTGCGTGCGATAGATTTGGCTGGAGAGCTCGGTCAAATGGACAGACAGGCAGACAGACAGACAGACACATTACACTTGCTTTTATTATTATAGAAAATAATGTTTCAATAAAATTTACAGCACAAACCATTTCTGTTCTGTAAAAAAAATCGGACGGGGGGAGGCGGCCTTTTTTGATACAGTTACCTTTCCTAAATCCAGCAGCCAATCGTTAGATTTTCTTAGATTAAGAACCTAAAAAAAGTTTTAAAACAATGTGGAAAAACGACTTTGAAGTTATCTATCTCACTACAGATTGTTCAGAGAATTAGCTAATGTTCTTCCATTACTACCTTCTTTTTACGTCGTGAGTTCTAGCAGAAAGTGGCAATACCTTAAAAGTTTTTTAGCTCTTTCATTTTATACGGAAACTCTTTATCCCTTATTTTGATGGACATTTTCTTTTTTCGTTCGAAATAGCAGGATTAAGAAGGCAAAAGTTTAATTGTGGCAATCAGTGATTTTTTAAACGAGACTTTTTTGTAATTTATTTTTAGGTCATGGCGCTTTAACGCTTGGATTACCAATTTTAAAAGAAACCAATTCAAGCTTTATGCAGTAATTAGTGTATTTTGATTTACTAATAAGGCTTTTTCACAAGAAGAAATTCAACACACGACGTAAAAAACATCATTACTGCGCGGATGTTAAAAGGGCACATTCTCTGAAAGTAAGTTAATGGGCATTTTTTTAAATTGGAGTAGCTTATGATAAGAAAATTGAACACCACACATTATTAGAAAATAAAATGTAGTTTTAATCCCATCGGCAAAAGAAGACAAATTAGAAACATTAAAACAGAATTCTAAAAGAAAAAGAAAGAAAGCTATTGGCCTGTTAATTACGTATTTTTAATATTATAGATGTTAAATAAAAAGTCTATCACGCAAGGTTTTTTTTTTTTCCACTCAAGCATAATTTGTATCAAATAACATTTTCACGGAGTATTGGTGCATAAATTATTAAAAAATAAATGAAATAGACAACAAATAAAGTCCATACAAATGAATGAAAGCAAGTTAGAGTCAGCGTGATTTCTTAACAACATACTGACACAAGAATTGGGCATGTCTGAAAAATGTGTCAAACTCAGGGTTAAGGATCAAAATTACATATTTATGGAACTACGGTTTTCTTTGCTTCCAGATCAACAGCTTTTCTTCTTCAATGTGACACATCCAATTGTTCTAAAACTGTTGTATCTACCTAAAGGTAGATCATATTCTAAGATATGTAATAAAGTCTCGAAACATGTGTTAAAATTCCAACTCTTGTAAAACAATTGTAAACGTGTATCCATGAAAAAGACAGAAACAGAACTCGCCTAATTAGATAAGCTGGGTTTAGAAGAAAACTTCTGTTCTAAGAAAGAATTTTTCTTGAAAACACGTCATGTAAAGACACGATCCTTACAGTGCATCTTATTGGTATCAATCTACATACAAAAGCAAATAATATTATAAATAAAATCCACAAATAAACTTGCAGAATAACTGTGGTAATGAACTATAGCTGGATGCAATGGTTTTACTTCATGCGGTAATGACCGTATCAGTGAGAAACAGCAACTTATTAAATAAGATAGTTGTACCTCAGAACCAGACTAACGTAAGTGCATTTTCGTAACTTTTTACGTCGTTTTGGTTCTGGGATATAGAATTTTCCACGCATCATGCACGTTTTATGATTTTTTTCTAGGTTTCAGAACTTGAATATCTCACCTAGCGGTAATTTAAGAAATTAGCGAAAGAGGTAAAACAGTTCAGTTCAGATCGGAAAAGACAGACGTCTAATTAGATAAATGTACGTGGGTCAATCTTGGTTTTACCTCTTTTAACAACCTTCGGCCAGCAACTACCAGCGCCTCCTATAGCTCCTTTGAAAAGCGAATGTTCTTAACCCTTAACTTCGCAATTTTTTTAATTTCTATGAAAACATTATATCAGTTAGTTCTCAAGTAACAATAAAGATGAAAAATATTTTTAAAAAAAGTAGCTTTAAATTGAATTTCAGTCATTTTTGTTTGCGGCAAGGTATAAGTTTCATAAAATTTCTTTAAAACGTTTTCCAATAGAGAATTAAAATTAATTTTAAATGAGCGAAAAATGTTCAAATTTCTCACCTGGTAATTTATGTCTTCAAAAAGCAAGAGGAAGCATAAAATATAATGTATTCTTTTTATAGTAAAGACACAGTTCTGAGGCATCAGATATTTTTATAATTATTGCGATTACTGAGGACAATGTGCTGTCAACTAGTGACAAAACCAGCATTTATTTCGCTGCAATAAACTTTTTTTATCAGATAATAGATTTGCATGTATTTTTTTTAAATGAGTCTTTTAACCCATTAATGCCTGACATTTTTTTTACAAAGATTTTTTGTATACTGGTTACAAACAGTGTTTAATGGACAGGAAAAATAATAAAAAAAATATCACGCAAAAAATAATTTTTTTCTTAAGGAAAGAAACATCGTCCTTTAAAAGTTACGATAGACCCCAGAGGGTGCATACTTGTTTTACTGAAATTTTTTTCTGCCTACGATATTCTATTTAAAAAGACATTTTATACGAAATAATAAAATCAGCAATTAACATAAACTGGGAAGCTGGGAATAACTTTGAAAACTTAGCTTTTTCTCTTGAGATTGCGAACAATGTCATTTTTGATAAAGATCATATTTAAACTGCTACAGAGCACACTTTACAATGGTTATGTGCTGCAATCTGTTAATAACGAAATGAAACAATACTAAGGTACTCATTGAACACTATTATTTGGTTGAAATGTTCATTTTGGGGAAATTCAGACCCTTTTTTGGACCGTCCCTAAAAAGGGACGCTAGGCATTAATGGGTTAAATTAAAATAAATCATATGTTGCAGAAATGCAACAGTGGGAAGTTAAGGGTTAATAAAAACTTTAAATGAATAAACGATGCTACGGTTATAAAAATCGTCTACACGGAGTTTATTGACATCAATACAAGGCTAAACTCAAGCAACGGTGCTTAAATTCTCGCAAAAAGCTCAACATAACTAAAGTATATATTAAAATGCTTTATGAATTCAAGAAACTAACCGACGGTGCAATTTATTATTTTATGTACAACAAAAGTAAATAAGTAACAAAAGAACTTTGTAAAAATTCCAATAATGAGAAAATATCCTTTCAAAGTATTTTTTCCATCAGCTTACGGTTAGAAATGATGAATCTTTTTCCACATAATGGTTCTTAGATGGATGAAGGTGTTGCCATGAAATGCATTTTTCTTAAAAGAGCTCTTTATTATATTTTTTTTTTCGAGATGAAGGAATCATTATGAAAAGGGCGGTATGGTGCGAGAGCAATTTTAATGATCTTACTACCGAAAGAATGCAGTGTAAACAGAAAATTTTGCTTTCCTTAACGTTATTATAAAAGGTTTATTGTTCAGAACATGATCGATTCTTTTCATTGAGAAATGTTGCAGAAATCTTTAAATCTATTCAAACAAGTTCAAATTTTTGCTCTCGCAGTAGAATTATTATGTTACTTGGAAAGGATTTATTAATTTCAGAACGTGAATCATTAGTAAAATAGCTCACTACAACGAAGTTAACGTAAAGGGTAAATACTTTAGTCGGCTGTAGCCGGAAAATAAGTTTCATCAGTATCCTCTTTTCTGAAATAGTGGCCACTTTTATGTACTTAACTGAAAGATAATTTTTTAACAATGCAAAAAATGCAATAATTAATGTAACTACTATTTTTTTAAATAATCACAATATAAAAGCTGCCGTTTGAATTTGCTGGAAAAGATTTCACTAGAGTGAGCCGGAATAGTTCTTGATCAAAATACGCTACCATCCATTTATTTAAAAAACTATTCAAGTCAGTATATTGATTTTTGCTGCGTCTTTAACATCTGGTGCGAAATATTTTACTAGAGAGACCTTGGCGGTGAAGTCCTTGATCATAAAATGTAAGTTTTCACTCTGTGAAGTTTTAATTTTTGGCGAAAGTTTGATCACTTATGAGAAAAACCCTATGCAACCTTGTGCGCTGCTCGAAAATTAGGCAAGAATTTTAAATACTTCAACTTCAGCAACTGGTTTTCACCCCTAGATTAAGGCATTTCTCGATTACTTCTGTTGTAATTATTGATATCCTTTGAAAAATACATCATTTAAATTCTTAACAGTAATTTATTTATTCTACATTGGACCAGTTGTCTTTTAAGCTAATGCCTCCTAGGACACAAAAAAAGGGGGGGGGTCGCTATGAACAAAAGAATGCTGTTAAATACAGAAAAATCATTCGAAGAGATTGACATAAACATCCAAAGTCTAAAGAAATGTGTAGTTAAAACTATTGAAAATGAAAAATGAGAAAATGTTATTTTTAACTGTAATAATGAATTGACTTAGTTTGCTTTTCAAAGCATTGGATTATTTTCTAAACAAATAGAATCCTCAAAACTCAGTATATACAACACTAATCTATAAAAAAAGTAAAACCCCCTTCCCCTAAAATCAAGGTATGCATTTAATAAGAGGCACTGGAAGTTAATTACGGAAACATTTGAACGTTTCTCAAGAGCGTTCAATCAGAATAAAAATGTTTCTAGATTACAAATTTGTTAACAAAACGTTTCCAATATGATAAAAATTTGAAAAATACATTAGGGATCATCATTATCGTACTGATTAACTCCAACAAATGCCACAACATCCACTACTAAGCCAATGTGACATTCAAAAGACTTTAATCTTAAAACTTGATAAAGTCATCTCCTAACAATCCTTATAGAGGAAGCAAAACCATCTTCTCCACTGCCCATGAATACATCTTCGCAGCGGCACGTTTCCATTATGATCGCCAAACGCCACGTTAAAGAACATCACGCCTTACACCGCGACCCTAACGAGGTATTTTGCATTTATAATCCCTCGCCATCCCCTTACCACTAATTAGTGATCATTAAATTCCAAAAGTTCGGGACGAGATTGGAGAAAAAACAAGCCAAGCATATGCACTCACTACCAGTGTTAGAAAACAGGGGTGTAAGGAAGGGAAGCTAATTGGAAGTTCCAACCCTTTTCGAACGTCTACGTAATCTTCCCGGGCCAATGGGTTTCGAGCCCTTGGCAATGAGTAGCGGTCCGTGAAATGAAGACCCGGGTTGGAGCCAGGCGTGTCTTGAAATATTAAATTTCATTAAAGTCGGGAAAACTGCCCCATCTTTCTACCATAACCTCAAGAGAAAGCAGATTCATCCTCAGTTTAACTTTTTAAAATCGAACGGATTCGAGGTTAAAAGAACACAGTGTATCTTATGTATTATATCTCTAGCCTGATTTTCGGTTACCATGGGAGAAATTATTCTACTTCTATATCAGTTATATTTCTAAGTCAATTTCTATATCAATTTCCGTGATTTACCTCTCATTTTAACCCTTTATCCTCCGACGGGACACAGAAGTCCTATTTATATTAATTAAGTATTATGAATCCCAAATGGCTGAAATCGTGCTGAAGCTTTTAAGTAACACTCTTTGTACTTTGCTGAGAGGCCGACAGATGGTACCTGCAATCGGAAACAGTTTTCTTTGGGGCCCTTAGAAACGACCGAGATTTTCAAAATTTTCATACTCGGTACATATGTTTGATATATTTTTAACTAAAAAGTCCAAAAATATATATAAAAAATTCGCTATTAAATTAATTTGGGACATGAAGGGCTAAAGCTTATCGTGCCACTACCTTTTTTTTTTTTATCAAAAAATTCCCTTTTTCTGAATTTATTATACACTACTTCAATGAATAGCATCCGAAAATTATGATGCATTGATGAAGTTCGATAGAGTGTCGTGCTAGAAATGCAAAGTCCGCAGATTCGATCCTGCTTCGGGTTTTGCCGCTTTTGAATGATTTTTTTTCGCCTGTTAATTTTGATAAAAATTTCTAAGAATATATAATCTAAACCCACATTAATATTTTAAGCTACAGTTTTACTGCTGCATTAAATCAGGGAAAAAAACAGCATGTTTATTTAGCATGAATAATAATTTTTTAAGGTGCTTTTTTTCTTGTTGCTGCCTTGATACTTCATACTACGAAAGTAAATATTCGCATAAAATTGGAAGAAAAAAAAAAGGAGTAAGCTCATAAACTTCACTTAATGTGTAAATATTCACATAAAATTTTTAAAAAAAGAAAAGAAGTGAACGGCAAAGTTCCCGTGAGCTGACATGCAAACTAAGGCTTTAAATCCAGACTTTAATTTCTAATAAAAGAAGTGCGGACGCCCTTGTCTTTAGAAAGCATTTTCATGCGTTAGTTACTTGAACTCTATTATATAATTATTCACATAGTACTGTGAAAAATAGAACATTGTACAGTAGAGCTCCCGTGAGCTTACATGCAAACTAAGCCTTCACACCAGGGCCAAGTTTCTGTAGTAAAACTAGTGCCTAGTATATATTTCTCAAAACTTATTAACATACGTAATTAGTCTGAATTCCGTCTAATACGTAAAGTTTCAAATAAAATTCACAAGAAGCATGGAAACTGCGTTCTCTAGAGCTCCCATGCAAATTTAAGCCTGCTCGATTCTAAAAAGAGCTTTCAAATCTTCCCGAGGTTTTACAGAAACTTCCGTTGACGAACAATCATTGGGAAACTTCATTTAAATGTTTCTGCATTAATATTAAGAAAGCGTTTGTTAATTGTGGATAGCCTCTATTTTAACATTTAGGATTTTCTCAAAATTTAGGATTTTAACTCAAAAGTTAAGAATTCTTCTTCACTATTCTTCTTTTTTTTTAATGCATGAATTTTATAACATACGAAATCATTTTCTCAAAAATTATATTATATTTTTAAACTGTTAACATTCAGATGTTTTTACCCTTAATGCTCCGACGCTACTTATAAGTCCCAACTGATATCAAGTCGAATAAAATTTAAAATCTTCCATGAATTTCAACGGGACTTTTATGTTATTTTATTTAAACCTTCTTCTAATGATCAGTAGATAGGCAGCAAGATATAAATGTCTTGTTCCGCATAGATATATAGGTGAACAATTTCGTCATACGCTCTGTTTGAATGGCAATTTTGCTAGAAAGCAATTGACGTATTTCTAAGCTTCGTAACAACAGAATATTGATTGGTAAGTACTTTATATTCTTTTTACCTATTCGTTATGAACTTTCTTGTAATTTTAATTCAAAATATATCCAATACAGTGAAAATTTTCTAACATGACCTGTTATTGTTTTATCGGGACTTTGAAGTCCCGTTATGTCATATATAAGTCCTGGTGAAGATTGATTTTTTTTTTTTTTTTTTGAAAAAGATTTTTCTTATTGCATTTTATTATGATTTGTTTTTAGCGCTTAAATATATTTAATTCTCCTGAAGTATAGCATTCCTTTCTTTTTTTGTCATTGAGTTACAAATTTTTGAGTTTTTCTCCATTTTACAAAATATTTTCGATTTCTATTTTTTAAGAATAATGTATAAACGAATAAAGGGCTTGACGTCGGTAGAAATTAAAATTATCTGGGATGAATTACCATCTGATGTTGAAGCATCAGAAGAGAACAGACGTTCTGAAGAAGACTCACCTGAACAAATTTATCTTTATCTGTTGTTTCTTTGTATTAATGAAAGAAAAAACTGCTTTTATCAGTACCATAATTAATGGTACAAAATTACATTACTTTTCATTTAGATTTAAAATTTTCTCTTCTTCATTCCAATGGATGTAACAGGCAATGTAATGAACATAACTCCCGACGGGACTTTAAAGTCCCGTGTAATATTATATGTTATTACAATAAAAATAATTTTTGTAAATGAATCTCACTTTTTGTGTGTTTTTCCACAGTTAAATTGAACATGAAAAAATTTATTGCACAAGTTTTCTAAAAATATCATAATTTGGTACATAAAGGGTTAAAACTAGGACAACAGCTGTGAGCGTGACAAGTGACGATGGAAGACTTTTCCATAACATTCACTGACATAGAGATTATATTAATTTCGAAACCTAATATCGCGCTCATTGATGTTCATATTACACTATTATTAACATGATATTGCTTATAATAAAGTTTTACTGCGATAGAAACGATAGAAATAATGTTTTCACTTGTGATCACCACAATAGGCCACTCCAAGAAAGCGCCGCCATTTTGTCTCTCTCCTGAAGCTCATTAAAAAGTAGTAATTTTAAAATGTAAAGAACAAAGTATTTAGCCAAAGAAGTCCCACACCGGTTTGTGATTTCTTGATCAGCAAAATTTATTCCATTTCCCTTTAAAATCCCTACTATTTAATAAAACACATGTGCGTCACATGCGGAACAAGATGGCGGCTATTTCGTAGAATGGCCCTATACTACGCTGCAAGGTTTCTTGACACTGGCGTCGTGACGTCAGCGTGACGTCAGCCAATGAAAAACGAGCTGGATAAAACGTCACAGCCTACTTGGCGAATTAGAGGAGATCCTTAACTGCTTCTGAGCACTTATTGGCTCCGCGCGTAGTGACGTTTAGTGTTAAGTTAAGTTGCTTTCTGGTATAATAAGCTTACATTGATGTTCACAGACTAGCTTTTTTAAACAAGGGGATCTCACGTGGCGCACATACTTGATCACTTTAGAACACGATACTACGTTCACTGACGTTTAAACTAGGTTTTTAAAGAACGTAAAATCACGTTCACTGACGTTCAAGCTAGATTATTAAAAATCTCAATAACACGTTCACCGATTTTCAACTTAGATTATCAAAAGCCGTGATATCGGTTTACTGACACACAAACTGAAAAAAGAATAAAATCAAATACTAAAGTATTAAAACATATTAAGTCAAGTTCATGGCCTCCACGTTGACTCCTTATATTTACTATTTGAAAGAGAATAAATTTGAAATTCATTTCAAATAGTAAAATTTAATTGTTTAATGATATTACATCGCACAATATGAAAGTAATTTTTTGAACGCTGGTACAGAGTAACATATCACTAATGCTATAACTGGCAACTTTTCTTACTACAAAAATGATGCTTGAAATTAGAGCAGCAGAAATTTACATTAAAGAAGAAACAAGACTTCATGCAAAAAATTAAGTAATTACTCATTTAAAATTAATCATTTAAATCTATAAAGCAAAATCATTAGATAAACGAAAAAAGTTCAGTTTAGGATTTTTAAAAATTTTATTTACTTAAATTACACGCAGTGAATTGTGTTTAGAAAAGCAGTAGTAGGTAATAATGATGCCAGTTAAAATGCCTTTATTTCAACTGAGTAGTACTTAGAACGAATTTACTGCTTTGTACTTGTTTCCAAAGACAGCTTGACCAGTTACTTCATTTTAATAGCCATGAATTCTAGTTTCAGAAACAACCAATAGATGGCAGCAGCACAATAAAAGCGAACAAAAATGTGATTTCGATGGGCAGAAGTTTTAAGTTATTTTACAATACATATCATCTATTTTTGAAGTATCAAAAAAAATATATATAAAAAATGTATCGATTAAGGAAACTATGATGGGCTTTCATGGAATGTGATAGGAGATTTTGATTCAGTCGTTTCTTACAATTCCACAACGTGTCAATTCGTAATAAAATGCAAATTTAAAACACATATTAGGTAGCAGCTTATATTTCTAATTTTCAGATTGCATTTAGTAACGTAAAATCAAGAAATACTTATTCATATTTTGATGAGCCATTATAAATATCTTATAGCTTCAAAAGAAGAAATCAATCTGTATTTAAAGCTCATACTTGAATGATCAATTTGCAGAAAAGTTTACCATCAGTTTAATCTTATGCTTTACTTTCTTTTTGTTAGCGTTTTTTTATTATTACAACTTCATTTGAAACACTTAATGCACACTTAGATTTTCACTGATTATTTAAGCGTCATTTTTTCAGAGAGCACAACTGAGTTATTTACTCGTGACTGAAAACTGATTTTTTCTGATGAGGCGAGTGTATGTATTTAAGTCAATAAGTTTATTATTTATACACATTTCGCATCAAGATATAAATCTAAACTGCTGTATTTGGCTGCATAAAACAAATATAGCTGCATTTTCATCCAAGTAAATAAATGAAAGTGAACAGAAAGATATTACAATAATACAAACAGCAAAAACAAAACTATACTACATTGCAACCTTTCTTGACAACAACATCGTGACGTCAGCGTGACGTTAGCCTATGAAAAACGAACTAGATACAACGTCACAGCCTACTTGGCGAATTAGAGGAGATCGCTGACTGCTTGTGAGCTCTTATTGGCTCCGCCCGTAGTGACGTTCAGTGTCAAGTTAAGTTGCATTTAGGTATAGCAATCAAGGTTTTTTCTTTTTTTACTTTGCAACCCTAGAAGTTTCATTCAGTTCATTCAGTTAAGTAAATACGTTTATAAGTGTTTGTAAAACATCAGTCGAAAACTTTGTACTATGTAAAATGAGTAAAAATAGACAACGTTTAAAAAGTACAAATAAATAGGATAAAAAAGAGTTTAAAACTTAGCAAACAGCTAAGTATGGTAGTTTGCGCACATCGGGTCACTTGCAATGCTTTGCACGATATTTTGATTTATGTCACATGATGTTGAAAGTAAAGATTCACAAAAATATATGAATGAAAACTGACTTTAAAAAATCTCGAAAAAAAAAAAAAAAAAGACAATACTGTCGAAATAAGTTGTAAGTGACCAGAAGATAGAAAAAAATCATACTTAGTTTTGCTTTCCATTTTACTGTTTTAAACATTTACATTGCTCAAATTCCACTAAGCACAACCCCTCCCCCCGGTTTGAGAAGCCGTGTTCTAAAAAACTCCGATTATACTTGTAAGTGTTTTTTTTTTTTTTTTTTTTCAAATATTAGTTACAAAATGAGAAGTCTTACAGCAAATAATGCGATGCACAATCTTTAACTTAAATAAAATACTGTACACGTCTGGAAAAATAAATTGTAACACTTAACAATAAACTAACATTACTATTGAGATTATTCAACCACCGTAATTGAAATATTCTACACGTTTGTAAAAAATTAAAACGTAAGTGAAAAATGAAACATACAAATGAACTCTGAAAATTAATATGCTCTCCAAAAATAAAAAGAAACACAATTTCTCCGTCATTAACTTTCCACATCAAACTTTCCGGGATGTATTTAATTTTAAGTGAATGGTTAATTAAGCTCATTGCCGGCAGAGGGCACGCATTTTGTTTGAGATGTGAATTGGTATTAATTGCTGCCCCAGGCTAGTCAAGAATCGTTCATGGCGAAACCACGAGCGGGGATCATTTTCTTTCTTTCTTTCTTTTTTTTTTCTTATTTCTTTTTCTTAAACCCTTGAGAAACGAAAATGCATTGAAATTTTTCGTTAAAAACTATTTCGCCAAGAATATTTTTTTATAAATTTATGTATAAAACTAAAATAAGAAAAAAAAATCAATCTTGCATTTACAGTCATCTAATTTTTTTAAAAATAAGATTTAATTTTTGAGCTAGTGCGTTTGAATTTATTTAATACGAGCGGCATTTTCACTCAAATATTTTATTATTTAACAATTGGTAAGCAATCACTTTTTTGTTGGTTAGTTTCAGTAAGTTAAGTTCATTAATTTATTCAGATGATCCTTCCTCTGGATTCAGTATTTCTACACTGTAAAAAATGAATGTTGTTTTTGCAGTATGATACCGCTATTATTACAGTAATTTTACAGTAATAAACTGTAAAACTGCTAATTTTACAATAGTAAACAGTAAAATTGTAGTTTACAGTAATAAACTGTAAAATTGCTTGTTTCACAGTTTACTGTGTATTTTAGAGTTTTAAACTGGAACCTCTGATGCTAGTATAACACTGTTGTTTTTTACAGTATAATACAGCTAATTTAATGGTAATAAACTGTAGCATTGTTAGTTTTACAGTAATAAACTGTAGAATAGCTAGTTTTACAGTTTATTATTGCGATTTTGCAGCTTTAAACTGAAACCTCTGCTTTAGTGTTATGCTGTAAAAACAACTTATTTTTTGCAGTGTAGGAAATACGCCAAAACAGAAAAATAAATAAATAATAAATGAACTGAAGTATAATTTTATTTTCATTCAAAGTTTAGATTATTAATTGAGAACTTAACAATTCAAAAGTTTTACAATTGTATCGTGCGTAGCAAAAGAGTGTGACTCCCTGTAAATGATTTTACTATGCCTGATTATGTAAAGCCTTTCACAAATTTTTCTATGGGAAAAAAGTAAAAGTTATCAACTAATATTAGTTGTTAGATATTTATCTTTGGAAAAGTGCTTTACTTCGCTTTTATACTAAAAGGTAGTAAAGCACTTTTCTTCCTTTTAGCATAAAAGCGAACTACTTGAACACAACTTAACTAAATTTGATACAATTTAGCAAAACTAATACGCATTGTAAAAATTCGGAACTATACCACTTTACCATGAACGACAAAATTATTTCTCACTTTAATGACCGTAAAAGGATTTGCAGCAGTGTGACTGAAACGAGATTGTTTGATAAAACGCAACAAACCTTACAAAAACAATTCCACTATAAATTCATTGAAAGATACAAATTAATATTCCTACAATAAAAGTGTCTTCCCTCACAATAATGAAAAACCCTCCGAGTCTCTTAACGCCAGTGATTCATTAACACGCCAGCAGAACCTACCATTCGACAATAATTAAAAAGATTCCAATTCGATTTCTTCGGTTCTTTTTTCTGTTCTTTTATATTTGCTGGGGACATTTCTTTTCCTGTCACCCATAATCCTGAGCAAGAAACCCCGCTATACATGCAATACTTTTTCTTTTTTTTCTCTCTGTTCATTCCGAACAAGAAACGTCACGTGTAATTTACGCGCTAATCAATTGCCACTAAGAACCTTGTCAACGAATAAAGCCAGACTGGGCTCTGAATAAATAAGCGGCTTGACACGCGGATAGCGCCACGAGAACTGGGACTTTTTATTTTGTTTTTTGTGTTGAGTCTGTGCCTCGCTTTGAACATCGTGTCACTTTGTTTGAGAACCATGGGTCTGTCAGGTAAACTAATAGATTTTTTTAAACTCTGATGTCATTAACACGTTATCGACCACCGAAAGATCGAACTTGCTGTTTGGAACTGCTTAATAAATCTTTTTAGTTGGTGAAATAATAAATAACTCAAAAAAAAAAAAAGACAGAAAGAAAGAAATATGTACTTATTTCTTTTTTCTTTTAAACGATATAATCGAATTAAGTAAATTCGAACACCGTTTATTTACTTTTTGCAAATGTTCTTTGATTTACAGGCAATTTAAATGTTAAAAACTAAATGCTTGTTTTGTTGTTTTGTTTAAAATTGACAAAAAAAATAAACAAATAAATAATAATTTAACTATAGTAATAAAATTCAACTCATCCATATAGAAATAAATATTTTTTATCTTTGAAACAATAAATAAATTTAAAAGAGAGAGTCGAGGACTTTCTTTTTCTTTCTCTTTTTTTTTCTTTTTATTTCTCGTCTTTTTCTTACGTTTCATTCATGTATTTATATTCCAATCATGCAATCAAATTCGATGAATTCCGACAACAATTATTTACTTTTTTCAAATTTTGTTTGTTTTGTAAGCAATTTTACTACTAAAATCTAAATTCTTCAATTGCCACTAAGAACCTTGTCGACGAATTATTGGACTCTGAATAAATAAGCGGCTTGACACGCGGATAGCGCCATGAGAACTGGGACTTTTCATTTTGTTTTTGTGTTGAGTTTGTGCATCGCTTTGAACATCGTGTCAGTTTGAGAACCATGGGTCTGTCAGGTAAACTAATAGTTTTTTTTTCCTTACTCTGATGTCATTAACACGTTATCGACCACCAAAAAATCGAAATTGCTGTTTAGAACTGCTTAATAAATCTTTTTAGTCAGTAAAATGATAAACAACACTAAAAAAGAGAGAGAGAGAGAGAGAAAGAAATGTGTAACTTGTTTATTTATTTTTTTAAACGATATAATAGAATTAAGTAAATTCAAACACCGACTATTTACTTTTTCCAAATTATCTCTGATTTACAGGCAATTTAACTGAGGAAAACTAAGTTTTTTTTTTTTTTGTTTAAAATTGAAAAAATAAAAATTAATAAATCAATAATAATTATAATAATAATAAAATCGAACTCATCCATATAAAAATCATTCTTTTTTATCTAAGAAACAATAAATAACTTTAAAAGATAGAGAGAGAGAAAGAGAGGACTTTCTTTTTTTTTTTTTTTTTACGTTTTATTATTTATTTTCTAACCAAGCAATCAAATTTGATAAATTTAGGCATCGATTATTTACTTTTTGTAAATTTTGTTTGATTTGTAGATAACTTTGCAGTTAGAAGCTGAATTCTTCAATTGCTTCTAAGAACCTTGTCAACGAATAAAGCCAGATTGGGCTCAGAATAAAAAAGCGGCTTGACACGCGTATAGCGCCATGAGAACGGGGACTTTTCATTTTGTTTTTATGTTGAGACTGCGCTTCGTACTGAACATCGTGTAACTTTAAGAACCATGGGTCTGTCAGGTAAACTAATATATAGTAACTCCGACTTTAGGAATTTTAAAGGCTTCCGACTCCTTTACCCTAAAATCAGGTCGACTTCGACTCTGCTTCCACAGCCAAGGAAAAGTTGCAGACTTGAGGAAAATGACCGACTCCAACTCTTGAAACTCTAAAATTGTTTGACCACTAAATACTACTCATTCACATCGAAATCCGCAGCACTCTGATTCCACAACTTCGACACCGCAGTTCTGAGGAAGACCCTGTCAAATCAGTTAAACTACTGACAGTTAAATAGAGTAGGTTTATATTTTAAATTCGGCGTACAACAGAGCATTGAAATAAAATTACTTACGTTCCTTAAACTTATTAGCACAAAAAACTATCGCAACTCTTGAAGATAGGTATAAAATACTTCGTTGAGAACCAAATTCAAAGCAAAACCAGAACGTTGATTCTCATTGCTCTTTATAAATAAAAAGTGATACACCTGTCCCTAATGCAGATGGTAAGACAAGAGAAGAAAATTAATTGTTGTTCACATGGCCTTCGAAATGATAGGAAAACTAAACTCAGCAAATAAAAACATAGCGTATAAAATTTAGTGTAAGAGAAAACGCATTTCAGCTAGTTCTTGTTCTTCATGCTCAAAAGAATTTTAATCCAAAAATTACACTAAATCAAAAAACAAAAATTAGTCGCAAAATAAATAGCATCAATTTCGTTCTGCTAATCTCTTATAAAGATAATAAATAATGGGAAGTGCAAAAAAGCGAATAGGGGGCAGGTGGAAGTCCAAGCAGGAAAAAAACACATACGGCATTTATAAGGGTCCATATCTCAACAACAAAACTTGTGAAAACGAAAATTCAAAGTAACAATCAAAACGGAAGTAGTTATGCAACAAAATTTCAATAATTTCTTTGATGGGCAATACGTGAAAAATTTAGAATTCAAAACTGTTGCATAAAGTATAACTGACAGTTCAAAAGACAAAGCGAGAAAAAAAGATAAATCAGTAAAAAACAGACTAATTTATACCCAGAATCGCGCAAGAAATGAATGAGTTCGCAGCGGAACTTGAAAAGAGAAAACTAGCTGCTACCGCCATCTAGTTCCGACTGAGGAAACTAAATAAATTCCTCTCCCCCAATGCAGAGTTTCTTGTGTTCTTCCCTCCCAATAATGCTTCTTCCATGAATTCGTTTATCAATTAATTGATTAAACATTAATTAGAAATCAAATGCAGGATTCCTTCTCGAACCTACAATTCCTACACTGTAGCTTTGAAAATAATAATAATGATAACAACAACAACAACAATAATAATATAATTATAACATGATAACATAAAAGCTCCGGTTTTCAAATCCATTCGTTTGTTTTATTCACTAAGGGGCTTTCTACAAATGATGTCACACTTTTTCAAACAAATTTGATCTCCCCCCTTTTGTTACGAAGTCTCACAATTAACTGTATCCTTCCCTCCCCTTGTCAAATCTCATGCTGTTTTTCATTTGCACATTGTTCCAAAAAATGTGTGATGTTCACACTTCTTGTTACCCGCTCCCTCCTTCTAGTCACAAACTATACAAAGCATCATTAGTGACTGATCCCTTATGATTTCTACATTAAGTAATTTAAATTATAGTTTAAAAAAACAAAAAATACGCTTTTAAATTATATTTCATGTCACTCCAACTGATTTCCCTCGGATTTTCAAAACTATTGAATATCCGCTCTCTCTAAGTTTACTTGAACTTATAATACTTCAACATGTAATTTAGTTTAGTCTTTATTAGTAATAATAGTATTAAATATATTGCTTTCATATTTGCAAAGAACGTGAATTTTATCTGTTATTCAGAATTACATACAACAATAACTGAAACACTTATAATACATCAACATGTAAAAATATAGTTTAGCCTTTAGCATTAATAATAGTGTTAAATATATTACTTTTATATCTGTAAAGAACGTAAATTTTATCTTTTACTCAGAGTTACATACATACATACCCACATGTGGAACTAATAAAAGCATATTAAAATAAACACACAACCAAAGGTTTTCTGTAAGAAATAAAATATTTGCCTACGAAAAAAAAAAAGAATTAAATTCTGAACGTAGTGTCGGATCTAGAGAGAGGGACCGAGCAGGGACATTTGCCCGAGTGTTGGGAGGGTGTAAGATCAACACAATTCTGGGTTCTTTTTATTGAAACTCGACATAAAAATTGAAGAAGGCAGTTTCCACTAAACCCGGCTCGGAAAAAATGGAAGATCCGGCATCCCCCCTCCCCCTCTCTTGTCTTCACTAAACAAACATACTCCCAATATCAAATAATTTCTGTCTGTTACACAAAATACGGGAGTTAATCAGAATTCGTGCTGTTTTCAATAACTTATGTATGTCTAAACAAATGACACATTTGAAAATTTAAATTATTGAAAATTCGAACTAAAATTGTTGAAACACACCGTTTCGTTTACACGCACAATTTAATTTGTGCGCTGTATCTGTTATTCACTTGTTTGGTAACTTTAAGATTCATTTATCATTAATTTATTTTATGCTATAAGTGTGACGACAGACGCTGACTATAAAACTGGAATCACAATTATTCATATATAGGGATCCCAAGTAGCATACTTCGTTTCATAAACGTCGTAAAATGATTATTAACGTTATGACAACCACTTAAAAATGTTTATTAAACGTTCAAACGTTATTTGTGCCACCTGGGGATACTACATAACTGTGCAGCTTTACGAACCATTGCCTTATACTGATACTACGAAATTGTGCACTACTACGAATCATTGACTTATAGTAATGCTACAAAATTGTGCAGCATTACGAATCGTTGACTTATAGGGATACTACAAAATAGTGCAACAGTACGAGCCAATGACTTATAGGGATACTACAAAACTGCCAACATTATGAATTATTGACTTATAGGGAAACGACAAAATAGTGCACCAATACGAATCATTGACTAAATACAAAATTATGCAGCATCACTAATCGTTGACTTAGTAATATGACCAAATTGTGCAGCATTACAAATCGTTGACTTATAGGGATACTACAAAATTGTGCAACAGTACGAACCTTGTACAAAGGGACGGCGTACCTTTTGAAAAAAAAACAGTACGAACCATTGGCAGAGTGATACGAAAAAATTGTTCAGCATTGCGAATCGTTGGCCCATAGGCATACTACAAAATTGTGCAGTTGTACGAACCTTTTGCAAAGGGACGGCGTATGTTTTGAAAAAAAAAAAAAAAAAAAACAGTACGAACCATTGCCACATTGATACGAAAAAATTGTGCAGCATTACGAATCTTTGGCCCATAGGGATACTGCAAAATTGTGTAACACTACGAACCATTGGCAGTGATACTACAAAAAGCTTGGATCGAACTGGATTATAGAATGGATATTTGTCGTATACCAAAAGGGTTGCAACTAAGAACATTTATTGCTGGGAAAACTTCGGTAAAATTTACTTTAATTTCAATTCGTCAATCAATTATTCTAAGTGTGATAGTTTCGATTTTTTCCCCAATGTTCATTTTTGAATTACATGTTTTTTTAATAGAAAAAACTAACAAATGATACTTTAAAAAGAAACCTGCTCTCTAAAATACGTATCGGCAAACACAAAACAGGGTAAAAATGGCTAACACTATGCGAACAAAACAATACTACATAAAGGGTTCATAAAAAAATTGCAATTTGAAATACGTAGGTCTTTATAAGATACTTTGATTTTGATCTGCTATAAATAAGAGTTATTGCCAATTGTTTGACGCGCTGATTTTTCTCAACCTCTTGTTTTTTGATGACTGCTGCATATTTTAGCGATTTTCGGCAGATCTGTACACATGCGATACTAGATGCTTATTTTCCGTTTACACGCACAGCTTCAATAGTACATTTTACCTGTTACCGCAATTGTGTGTAACTTTAGAACTCATTTATCATTACTTATTGGACAAAAGTTAAACTCATTATAGGCATAGTGTTAATTGTACATTCTACCTGTTATGAATTTCTAATTTTAGGACACAGTTATTGGTATTCATTGGGCATAAGTGATACTCATCAACTATGTTTCGTTCACACGCACATTTTTATTTGTACATTGTATTTGTTATGTATTTCTTGATAACTTTAAGATTCCATCATTTCTCTTTTATTTTAATGTATAAGTGTGACGACAGACTCTGACAATAGTAAAGAATACAGTCATTTTTACATCCACTAAATCTTCAGAACAAACCTTTTACGAACCTCATTGGCTCAACACAAATAAATAAACACTCTCGCGTTGCCAATCATTTCCTGATTGGCTGTCTCTTATTCCATCATTAAAAATGGTTTTTACCCAGACAATCATGATTCGATAATCAAGCTTTGCTAGACGATATGGAATAAAGTTAACCCTTCCTGTTTTAGTGATTTCCAGAGTAAGTCTCCATTTATTTTTGCATCTATTACCAGGGGTGCCCATCACCACCCCCAGGTCAATGGTGCAAATTCCCTTCCCCCACCCCATTTTCCACAACACTATTGTGCCTTTTATTTCTATCCCTCTTTTTTATTTATTTATTTTTTTTTTTGATATTATTATTTATTTTTTTAAATATTTTATATGTTATTAATTTTTTTAAAGTACTAATTATGCGCAGAATAGAATCGCCTTTTTTCTCCACCAGATATTTCAAGCACACACAAAAAAAAAATAATAAATAAATAAAAATAAAAAAAAAATAATAAAGAAATAATTTAAATTAAAAAATAAATTAATAAATAATTTACATTAAAAAATCAGTAACTAATTTTATTTGAAAATAAATCAAATAAATTGGTAACCCCCCCCCCACCAAAAAAAATTCGATGGCGCAACTTGCGCCATAATCCCCCCTGTGGGCACCCCTGTCCATTACAATTGGTGTGAAATCAACACAATATCAAGATTGTAACAGTCATAGAGCTCTGTCTCGCACTTGGTTATTAAATAATAATTAATATCTTTTTTCAAAAGCAGTAGTATAAAATTTTTAGTCTCTAGAAGACGTATCTGCACCTGGGAGGTAAAGGGTCACATGAAAGAGATAAAAGGAGATTTGTCACAAAAACACACCGTTTAAAGTTTTATTTTATTTATTTACCTTTTTCCGTGATAATTTGTTCAATGCATTGTTATTTATCAGGTTTTAAATGGAAATATGTTTGTTATAATCTTTGGTCTAATAACTGCTTATGGTTCATGATTCTAAAAATAAAACTTTTTAAGTGACCACTTTAAAATATAAGCTAGTGAGCAGAGAGTGCCCTTTAACTCTAAATAGGTTTAAATACAACATTCTATTTTTATATTATTAATTTTCTTGATTTTCTTTATGTAGCAACAGCAAAATGAGCAACTGATTTGAAAGTGCTGCATATGATAAAAAATGTGTAAGTTACATATATTTAACATTGATTTAAAAAAAAAAACGGATTAAAACAAGAATATACTAAAATTAACGTGGAGACATTTTCAACATTGCAGCTGAATCGAATCCATCTTACAATTCGGAAAAAATTCAGTTTTTTTTTTCCATCAAAACGATAATACTAATAATTAAGTAAAATCAGTAATAAAATACAAGTTACAAATTTAATTTTACAAAATAAACACTTTCGGTATACATTACAAATAATGAATGAGGAAAGAACATTCACACTTATGTTATCCAAAGGGAAATGAAACTAAATTAACAAGCCCTTTGTCCTTCATTTCCGAACTCAAGCATTAATTTCGGCAAAATAGAAAATTAACCTTTTAGTATCAAACTTCACTTTAGAATTACATCATTTGAAAAATCATCGCACTTAATTGAATTCCAGTTTCCTCAAATGGTAATACAACGGCTGTCTGACAAAAGCAAATTAACAAGTTATCAAAAGCTCCACAACTTTAATAAATAATTTCCAAACAAATTATGAAACAGATAGTACGAAGAGATGATACTATTTCGCTTCCACACCTTGCACGTATTTCGAAATTTCAAATTAACCACAGAACTCGCAGATGATTATTGATATGATAAACAAAGGCTGCCTTGTAAAGCATTGATTTCGGCATTTTTACACTTTCTCCCAGCATTTAGTATTCCGTTTGATTGTCAAGGAGGAATACAAAATGAGAAATTTATAATTAAAACAGGAATTCCTGGGAATTCAATTCCATTAAATATGCTGGATTCAGGGAGAACAAATAGCCTTGTATTCGTAATTTAACGTTATCTGGCCAGATAAAATTCGCAGCATTCGTGTCTTTCAATACCGCAGACGATTTGAAGCAAAATGTTTGACATTGCCATCTTTCTAAATGAAATTTCAATGCAGCAGACGATTTGGAATAAAATGTTTAAAATTCGGCATCGCGAAATACATACTTATTTCCGAGGGAGATTTATTAACAAACGTTCCTAACAACAGCGACGAACATGACAAAATTATGAAAACATGGACCCAGCGTCGAAGCTATTTCTAATTTATGAAGCACTAATGGGCGAGCCTAACTAGCGGCAGATGTAATCTCGAACCCAAATCGACGCTGGAATTCTGGAGACCAAAATTATCAGAAGAGCATACACGCATTCCAACAATCATTAGTCAAAAACTTAATAAACGCTAACATGGGGCACGTTCAAATTAAAGTCCATTTTTCACACTAAACGAAGAAGAAAAATTAACAAAGCAAAGATTAAAACAGAACTGTTAAAAAAGTAAAAAAAAAAAAAAATCCCGATACAGAATATACATACACACAAACCAGATAAGGGTTCCAAATTTATAACTCGGCTATATCACAGCTCTGAATCAACCTATAGCAATTAGCCAAATGCATTTCCATAGCTACGGTCACAGTTAATCTCCAGCTAATGATGACTGGCGTAATGGAAAATGCACAAACAAACAATTGCGTGGGCTCGTTAATTCTGCGCTCGCATCAAAGGGAGAGGAGATCTTTTTAAATTGCCGCTTTTTCCAAGCGGATAAAACTTCAGAAAAGGATTGATACCAACGGTGACTGGGAGAGTCACAAGGCACTTATTTTCCCGGAAAAGGTTTAATCATTAATTTTCTGTGACGCATTGTGTTTTTTCCCGCGTAATTTGCCACTTTTATCAGCGTGAATGCATATTAGGACAATAATTAAATTATAAAAGTTGCTCGCAAAAAATGAAGGGTGTGTTCTACGTAAAGAATCATTTGTTTTATCAACCTCAACTTTTCTTTTCCCTTTCAATAACTTCTTCAGTTTGTAAAACACAGTTTTAAATCATTTTACAATCAGTATTTTACAAAATGACACAAGTACACCTCGATTTGAGAAATTGAGTTTTTCTTTGTTAAGTCATCAATTAATCCCTAAACTTGAAAAATGTTTTAAGGCATTATGTTTCGGAAGACACGACATAAATTCATCTTCTTAGTTTCGAACAACTATGTCAAACTACAAAAGTTCTGGGTTTTAGCTAATTTACTGTTAGTATTTTAAACTTAAGTAATGTTTAAGTATGATAAATAGAACTGAGATCCATGCTGTGTAACATTAAGTCACATATACATTAAATCAGTAATTTTACAGAAACTAACAACATATACATTAATTGAGCAATTTTACTGAAATAAACACCGTATACATTACTTTTATGCTCAGAACTCAGTCCAAATTTTCAAAATAGTGACGACTTTAAAAACATAATGGGAGGCCAGGAAAATTATGAAGTGTCCTTTAAAAAATTTTCGCGCTCAACCCGGGGTGCCCACAGGGGAGGATTATAGCGCAAGTTGAGCGATCAAAATTTTTTGGGGGGATTTTTTTAACTAATATTTAAATTACTTATTAATTTATTTTATTTAAATTATTTACGTTTTTTTAAATAAAAATTATTCATTAATTAATTTTTTTAATTAAAATTATTTCTTTTATTTGTTTATTTATTTATTATTTTGTTTAATTTTTGCTGTGCGTGTGTGTGTTTGGAATGTCTGGAAGGGAAAAAACGATTGTATTCTGCACATAGTTCAAACTTTTAAAAAAATAATAATATGTAAAAAAAGTTATAATTTAAAAAAATAAATAACTAATGTTAAAAGATATAAATAAATAATATTTAAAAAAATAAATAAAATAAAAAAGATGGGTTAAAAGAACAAGCACAAGAGGGTTGTGAAAATGGGGGGGGGGGGATTTGCGCCATTGAGCTTGGTGGGGGGGGGGCACCCCTGCGCTTAACATATGTCTAATTTCATTCAAAGTTGTACATTGAGTAATTTTTTATTGTTTTACTGTTTGTAACCATGTGCCATATGTTATGTGTTGCCGACATATTATGGAATAATTTTCAAAAAAAAAAAAAAACCGTCCAGCAACATGATTTTGGAATGTGCTGTTAAATGTAGAGCATAAGTATTCAATTAAAGTACTGAGTTATGGCGGATTTTGTTATTTATTCCTACCAACACATGCGACTACAACCTTAAAACTTGAGAAATCGTGTTTCAAATATTGGAGAGTTTCTCGAAGCTGCATTCCAAAACACATTGTGTAATGCTTTTGCATTATTCAATCCAGAAGAAACCCGAAAAAAAAGAAGAAGGCTTCCTCTCCGAGTTGTCTTGAAAGCACAAACAGAAAATCTTTTTTTCCTCCCTTTTCCTCTTCAAGAGAAGGATTTCAGCCCGAGAATATTTTTGCTTTCCGAGCCTTTGGGTTTCCACGGCCTAGAATGTTTGGACACGGTGTTGAAGCCCTGCAGTCGGTTAGATTCACAAAAATTCAAACATTCGATAGCAAGCTACGTCTGTGCTAAGGTTTACGGTAGACAAAAAAACGTTAGTGGCAAAATTTTTAGGTTCGGTTAAAAATATCGTATTTAAAAAATGGAAACTTTAATTTAATGAAGACATTCAAAGCAAAAAAAGAAACATTCAAAGGCAAGCTACACCTGTGCTGACGTATTTGGAAGAAGCCAAAAATGTTCAAAAAGTTAGTGAGAGAGTATTTAAGGTTGGATTAAAAATATCGTATTTAAAAAAATAAATATTAATTCAATGAAGTAATTTAAAATAAAAAAAAACATTTGAAGGCAAGCTTCCACTGCGTTAAGGTTTGAAAAAATAAAGACATTCAAAACGTTAGTGACAGAGTTTTTAGGTTGGATTAAAAAATAACAAATATTCTTTCATATAAATATATTCTTTTATAAAAAAACGCAAACAAATTTTATAAAAGAATATAAGAAACGTTCGAAGGCAAACTACATCTCTGGTAAGGTTTCTGGAAAAAACTAAAGACATTAAAAAAAGTATATGCAGTGACAAGAGTCTTTTTGTTGAACCAAAAACGTCGTATTAAAAAAAAAAAAAAGAAACAAATTAAATAAAAGATTTCTGAAAAATAAATCATTCTGAGGCAAGATACATCTGTGCTAAGATTTTTGGAAGAAACCAAGTACATTCAAAAACTTAGCGACATATGTTTCAGGTTCGATTAAAATTATCGTAATAAAAAAAATAAACTTAAAATATTGAAGGAATAATAGTAATATTCGAAGGCAAGCTACCCCTGTGCTAAAGTGTTTGGAAGAAACCAAAAATAAAAATGTTAGTAAGAGTTCTTAGGTTCGTTTAAAAATATTTGTACTTGAAGAAAAAAGCATAAATTACATATTTACTTGAATCAAATTTTCTTGAGCCTTTAACGGATTTTTGGAAAATGATTGCAGATTATTGAGAATTTTTAAGTGAATGGCTGTAAAAAGAAACAACAACTAGTCTTTCAAAGTACTGTCCAACCCCAAACAAAGTTGGACATATTACATTTGCCTGGGGTATTTTGTTAAATCGTCAAAAATTCAAAATCATTCTCTTAACAAATCTTCGTTGATTTTTGAGAAGGAGTTCTAATTTTTCTTTCTTGCAAAAATTAGTCGAAAGAAGCTATTGTTGTCAGGTAACATGTTAGTCTAACCGTAACATATCGTAAAAATGTATTTTGAACTATTCAATACTTTAACGGCATTGATGACACGAGCTTTAAAGGAGGTGCGTATTTGATGGAAATGCTAAACATGTACATCAAACATGAACATGAAACTTGAAAATGAAAAAAAAAAAGAGATTTCAAATTCAGGTTTTTTAGAACGCAATAGGATGGAGTCCTTTTCATTTACTTTTTTATTTTACTTACGTCTTGCGCACTCGTGATATTATTTTCACGCTTTCATGAGCACTTAAAAACGATTAAACCCGACGCCTAAAAAGAAAAAAAAAAATATTTCCATCTGCTGATAGATCGTTGAATTAAATATGAATGAAGTAACAATTGCAAAATCATTTATGAATGCTGAATGAAAAAGTTCCATTTACAGCCACACTTTTTATGTTAGATATTTTTCAAGAAAAAATATTAATAAATTTGAGAGGACATTCTCTTTAAAAAAAATAATGATTTTGGAAGCATAACGGACTCCGGAATTATACCCAACTCCTGAGAAAAGAACAAAGTCGAAATAAAAAGCAATTTTTGGCATTTCTCGTTTTCATTTTTTAAAATTTCCCCGCCCTCTTTTTCATTCAGCATTTTCGTAGAACTTAGGTGCGAAAGGGAAAACAAAAACACGGAAATAAATAATAAAAAAAAAGAAATCTTTAATCCACCTCCGATTGGAAGATATTGATCACGTGACGCTTCGCTTCGTCGACTGCCGAAATGAAGATCGATGATTGGTTCTTTGCGAAAAGGAGAGGGGGGGGGGGGAAAATAGAAAGAAAGAACTCAGTCAGTTGAAGGTGGATAAAAATAAAAGAAAAGGGCAGGAAATAATTATCGACAAAAAGATGGGTTTTGTCTGGCGTCCGTATAAGGGAAGACGAAAACGATGATGAAGCTTTAAAATAAAACAGGTAAAAATAAAAACACTGAAATTGATAAAAATAGTTTTTGTCGTAAAATTTTTGCGATGGATTCTAAAAATGTGAAACGAATGGGTGCTTTTTTTGCTACTCTTTCGAGCCATAACTTTTTGATCGATTTCTTCTGTCTCTCAAGAAATATTTAAGGACGTATATTATCCCGGAAAGTGACGTTCGAAAATCATGAATTCTGACGGTTCCATTTGATGCATCGTCTTCGGTTGCTAAGGAGGGAAAATCGTTTTTATCATTTGGAAACTTGCGTTGAATATATATGAAAAATAGGGTTTGTAACAACTGACAGCTCCCCAACCATTAGAGATGAAAATTAGGAAGGAAAAGAAATGAATTTGTTTCAAAAAAATTAAAGTTTTTGAAATCAAGGACTACAGCCAGGTTTTGAAATATTTTTTTCTTTTTTCAAACTTGATTTTATTTTTTACGCATTGTTTTCTTATATATGAATTTCTATGCTCTTTTGTTGATTATTCTGCGTTCCTAAAGGTTATAGTTTTGCATTAATTTTAGTCCTGAAAAGGACATTTCCGCCGCAGAGTAGGACATTTCCGCCGCAAAGTTTATCCCTACCTTACCCTGCCTTTCCCTTTATCCCTACCTTTCTTCTATACATCATTACAGGGAAGTGATGTCATGCTGTGTATTCATTTGTATTATACATACTAAAAGCTACAAACGCGTAACACTCTCCTTATTCTAAAAAAAATCAAAATCCAACGTCAAGGTGAAAAATGCAGAGCACTATGAACACGAGAAATTCTTGACTTCATAAACACAAAATTCACGTTCTTTTAGAACACAAAAACAAAGAAATCAGAAAAACACAGGATGGAGCGTTTATCTGTTCAAACTTCGCCAATATTACATTCTACTTACTCAATCGGGCGGATCAGTCCCGTCGTAAGAAAAAGGAGGGGAAAAACGAAGCGGAGATCTCTCATGGGAGGCAAGGTAGGGATTAACTTTGCGGCGGAGATGTCCTACGCTGCGGCGGAAATGTCCCGTGCCCTTTTAGTCCTTTCTTTCAGATATTTCTTCTCATTTATCACCATGTAAAAATAACACCAACAAGAGTTTTATTTTATTTATACGCACTTTTAAAATATTAAATAACTGAAATATATTTAGCAGTAAACCATTGTTGAATAAATATATTACAAAAGAAAAACTAGTTATTGCAAAGAAGATGAAAGAAAAATATTTTTAAAATGATTTTACTGGTGTAATATTTTTTGTGTAAGAATTTCTCAAACTACGAAAGATTTACAGAACAATCATTCATAAGAACCAAATCTAAGCGCGTAAATCTAAATAATGCGCTATAAATATTTGAAAATAAAATCTCAAGTACAGAAAAAGTTCAATCGGGAAAAAAAAAAGTCTAAAAAGAAGGAAAAATGAAAGCACCAGAAATAAACATTTTTACGTCTGGAAAAGACTGGTAACAATATATTTTACCAAACGCTAAATTTCTGGTAGGAAAAAATCATCAAGCAACGGCAAAGAGTACTGTGACTCGCTATCTACTATACTCCCAATGTAAATGTAACACAGCGGCTAAAGGAATTCCATCAGGAGTCTTGACTGCTAACCAGGTTATAATCAATCGGATTTAACACATTAATTGTTTTTAAAAGAATATATTTTTTTAAGGGGGTAACTTTCCCAAGTTGTATAGTGTTAAGATTATTTTTAAATAAAAGATGCAGTTATGATATTTTATTGTTGTCGAATTTCAGCAATTTTAAATCATTTTTTTCTTCCCTGCTAATGATTTGAAGCCGGCGCACCTAATATAATCTTTCTTTTTCCAAGACAAAATATTTTTTGGTCCTTTATAAACTACATAAATACACACCGTTACTACTTTACTACACTCGGTTAAATGAGAGAAACAACAATAAAAAGAAAATAACAATTAGATGATTGTAAATATTCATATTGATTTTTCAAAAAATAATAAAAGTGTTGGGCTTAAACTGTACTACTCCTACAAGAAATAACAGGAGCTATTCTTCGCAAGGGCATTTATGGATTACTCCTTAAAGTTTCAGGACTTACCCTTGGTAGCAATCAAATAAAATTCATGTGTCTTACCTAGAAGAAAATAAGATATTAAGTACTACTTTCTGGTTTGTAAACATAAAAACAAAGTTTTCAATTAAATTCTACAGAGTTAAGCTTTTTTTATACATTTACATGGATTAAAATGGTTTAAAGAAACACAATACTGCGGGGGAAAAATTATACAATAATTTTAAAAACTAAGAGTATTGTAAGCATGAGTACAGATAAGGCTACAGTGCGTGCGATGTCTTAACCGCGCCCCCGCTCACTTCATTCAAAGATAAGGCTAATAAATCTCAAATTAATTATTACTTTCTCTCTTTTTAGCAATACAAATATCAGATGAATTAAGTTTTGAATTTAATACATTGAGACAAAAAATTAATATTTTATTTCATACGTAGTATTAACCCATTAATGCCTAGCGTCCCTTTTTAGGGACGGTCCAAAAAAGGGTCTGAATTTCCCCAAAAAGAACATTTCAACCAAATAAGAGCCTTCAATTAGTACCTTGGTATTGTTTCAATTCGTTATTAACAGATTGCAGCACATAACCGTTGTAAAGTGTGTTCTGTAGCAGTTTTAATGTGACCTTTATCAAAAATGACATCGTTTACAATCTCAAGAAAAAAATCTAAGTTTTCAAAGTTATTCCCAGCTTTCCAGTTTATGTTAATTGTTGATTTTATTTCTTCTTATAAAATGTCTTTTTAAATACTATATTGTAGGCAGAAAATGTTTTTAGTAAAACAAGTATGTACCCTCTAGGGTCTTTCGTAACTTTTAAGGGACGATTTTTCTTTCCTTAATAAAACAATTAATTTTTACAAAATATTCTTTTGATCATTTTTCGCGTCCATTAAACACTGTTTGTAACCAGTATACAAAATATCTTTGGAAAACAAATGTCAGGCATTAATGGGTTAAATTCAGATATATATAGAGTAAAATTATTCTAAATATAGCGTGCATAAACAATTAATTGTCAGTGAAGGCAATTATACATTGTGGTTAAGTTCTGCTCGGAGTGTTAATTTAAAAACGAGTCAATTATTTTTAACTTGAATGAAGCGAAGATAAGTTTACCAGCAAGTTATAACTCAAGTTCAAAAATAAAAAAGAACAAAAATTTATTTGCATGAATAGAGGGAAAAAATCCTCTAAAAAAGAGAACAAAAGACGATAAAAAATACCCATCATACACAAAATAAAACTGGAAAAAAATGCAGTGGATTTTGTAAAACATTAAGAATGTAGCAAAAACACAAAAGTTTTCCAAAAAAAATTCCGGAATTCGTCAATTTTCCTCCTATTCTTACAAATCCTGTCAAGCAAAAAAATAACCCACACAAATCAGATCCCCAAAAACCAGTTGAATGACGAAAAATTAATTGTCAGTGAAGTCAATTATACAATACATTGCATTAAAGTTTTCAGCTCATACATAAATTACAGCTGATGTACAAACATAAAAATGGACGAAAATTTACTTGCATGAACAGATAGAAAATTTTTCTCTGAAAACCAGAACAAAAAGACGGAAAAATAAACATATCAAACAAAAAAAAAATGCAGTGCGTTTTGTAAAACATTAAGAATTCAGCAAAAATACAAAAGTTCCCCAAACAAAAGCTCCGGAATTCGTCAATTTCCCTCATATTCTTACAAATCCTGTCAAGCAAAAAAATAATCCACACAAATCAGATCCCCAAACAACTGTTGAATGACACACTTCCGCAGAAGAAGGCAACAATAACTGTCCGAGAAAAGACAAATGAAGCAACATTTTCAAAAAGCTACTCTTTTTTTGCGTCAGCTTTTGCTTACGCAGTCAAAACCGATTTTCTTGGCGCAAGTGCCAATTTAGTTTCCTCAAGAAACGAGTACATAAATCCAAATACTTCCCGAAGCCGAGGAATTTGGTCTTGTCAAAGGGAATTTGTTTTCGGCACATTTTGTCGCACATAGAGCGTTCAGGCTGCCGGGATATGTGTAATGATTTAAATATATGAAGGCTAAAAGATGTGAGAAAAAATGCCGTATGAAAACATCTCTGTCCAGTCTATCAAGGAAATTTTGCGTGTCTGAATTTTATAGAAGAGGCAGCTTTGTCCCATGTTCTTTTCTCTGATAAATATTGCGAACCAATTTTATTTTAGATAGATTTTTTCCCCTCTCCTACTTATGAAGATTACACCTTCACAGTATTTGTTGTTTAGTGCCAGTTGAACTGGCAATATGGGAAGCGCTGCTTCACTTTTCAACCTGTAATGTCATTTGTGGTAAAGTCCGACTTTAACAGTTCATACATATGCCACAGGGACCCATTTATAAGGTGGGCAATGGGTATCTATTTACACAAAGGAAGGACAAGGATAGCAGGGGGAAAGTACATATATGCCCGAGCCGAGATTCCAACATGGGATCACACCATCTGGGTCAGACTTATCTGACCATTAGACAAGGTGATCAGCACCTTTATAGTAGTAGAGTAGCGAAGGAGAAGTATGGGTGATAAAATTGGAGCACTCCTAATACAGCAGTTTATACACATGCACGGACTGATTTTATCAAAAAAGCCAATCCAAAAGGTGATTGGGCCACGCCAGTGTACTTTCAGCTATACCTGAAAATCGAAATTTTTAGTTAGTAGCCAGTGGTCGGTATATCCTTTTAACTTAGTATCCACTTCTTAATCATTAATAGCCATTTCACTGAAGACATTTTTACGCGAATACTAAAGCATCACACTAAAAGGTGAGCATTATTGGCACAAGAGACCTAATTGCGACGTTGTACACATGGGGGGGGGGGGGAATGTTAGCATAAACTCGAAAAAAGAAAACTAAAAAATAATGTCTTTGGGGCGGTTACTTACTGCTTTATTAAAATTAATTTCTTGTTTTTTTTTTACACTGCACACAAAAAACATGTTTTGAAGAAAAAAAAAATCAATGAAGTAAAAATTAGGTGTGGCCGGACTAATTTTTAAATAGTATATGGTTGGATATTTTATTTAGTCGCCATAGTAAGTGGCTTAGTCGCAAATTGCTGAGTAATTATTTTCAGATCTAACTTCAACACATCTGAAGTAATAATCAATGCTGGATGAACAATGGTTAGTCGTTGGTCACTAGAACTCAAAGGCCCAGATTCACATGTAATCTACAGCGACCATGTGGGGTGAATATACGACAGGTAAAATATCCCTTGATTATTTGCTTAGCTTTGAATACTCAAGACAAAATTAAATTCCTCGAGCAGTTTTGCATCGAAGACAATCCAGGTGCATTATACGCTGTTGACCCGCCCCCCCCCCTTAGCTTATGGGCACCTGACATAAGTGCATCATCGGCTAAAACTATAAAAAAAAAAATATGTGCGGCTTTTATTTTAGTCATATAATTTCAGCATAGCATTCCGTTTGAAAAACATTTTAGCAACAACTTAGTTGCAACTCTTCAAGAACCACGAAACGTCTACGCATTTGTTTTCTTCATTTCAAGGCATGGCATTATTTATCTTTTTCTTCTTTTCAACATTTGTTGAAATTTACAGAACAAAACATTCTGATTTATGGTCAGGGGGAAATGGAATAACAAATGTTATTTGAATAACGCTGTTAAAACTAGCAAAGATGGCGTTTCGTAAATTATCATTTTTCGACCTCGTTTTATTCCAAGATCTATGCGTTTACAAATAGAGTGAAGGAAACTGTCTATTGTTAAGACTTACTGGGGTTTATGCCTGTAAGCGATGACAGTAATAAAACGCAATCGTAAATAAAAAGCATTTATGTTCTTTCCACTCTTCTTTTTTGTTACTTTGTCATTTTTATTATTATTCTTTTCAGGCATGCAAAATGCAATAGCCCGCAGCAATTCTTTTTGTTCACACCAGATGGCAGCCTACACTGTTTTTTTTTTCTCTCTTCTTTAGATTAATTTTCGCGGTTAAGAAGGATTATGAACTGCTTCATTTTAGAAGGGTTAGAACGCTAAAGGTTATATTAACATTTCAAAAAAGAACTCACAGATGTTACAGTACGTCACGCAAAAGATTTTTTGTTACTCCTCTCTTCACTTCATACCAACTTTTTACAAGAATTCTCTCCTAATTATTTTTCTCTACGCCATTCTCAGTCTATAGAATTGCAGAAAAAACTTTTGCCCTCCTCATTTGTTCTAATTTAAACAAAATTTCTTTTCAAGCTTTGTTCAAAATATTTTTCATTGAAGTTTAATCTCCTGAAGGTTTTTTTTAAAGCACCAGTTAATTTTTTATCTCATTCTTTGCCACAGCTAATTAAGAAACTTTTTTTTATAAAAAAATTAGGTTTTTGTTAAATCTTTCATCTTTTGTAAATTTTGATATTTCATGCGTTTTAACAATAGTTTTTTTTTTTTTTCCTTAATGTTTTTAGTTTTCTTGGATTTCTACATTTTTCTTTTGATGTTTACGTGTGAAAAGGATTTTTGAATAAATCGATGGAAATTTTCAATGTGAGTATTTTTCCTTAATTGAAGAAGAAAAAACTGATTCACTGTGTTAGTGTGCTCAATGCATTTTTAGTGAGAAATATATATTATAATAGCTAATGTTCACAATTATTTTAGTACTCTTCAAGTATAACTTTATGACCAATCTGTTTAAAGATAAAATTACTTTTGCCACAAAGTAATACTTTTCGTAACATTAATTTGTCTAACGACATTTTTTCCATTAAACTATTTCTTTTAGCGCCCCTAAAAGCGTTTTTCATCATTGGAAATAGAAAAAAAACTCTTGAAAAATTGAACTAAAATTATCTTTACTTTGTTTTTGAAATTTAAAAGCATGCGCAGTAGAATATATGGGGAAAAGAAATTAGACCTTAAAAGATAGTTCATTTGATTTTTTTTTCAATGCAAAATATCATTCTAAATGTTAAAAATTTTAAAAAGTACTCATCTCCTCGCTTCCTGCCATCTTTCATATTATAGTTAGAAAGTCATTTCTTTACGGAATTAATTACTACAGTGACATCCGGTTAACTGGAATACCAATACAAAGGAATATTCGTTTATCAAAATGAATTTTCAGTCCCATTTTAATTTTCATTAATTGCTTGAATTCTGTTACAACGAAATTCCCGTTACAACGAGCAAAATGCCCCGTGAAGTCCGTTGTAACGATATTTCACTGTGTCTTTACTGCTTGTGTTTGTTTCACTCCTCTAAAAAATGACAAGGAGAACTTTCATGCCTTTGAGAAAAAAAAAGAAAACTTTCAATGTCTCCTCGTATTAAAAAAGAATTTCAATTAGAAATACCCTAAGTTCCATATCTGAAAATTTCACTAGAAACTTTTCTCTTCTGTAGAGCATCAAAGGAATATAAGCAATCCTTATAAAATAAGCTGTTCAATTCCGCTTTGCAGTTCATATTTTTTCTGAAGTATTAACTATCTTTAATAGAAAAACTAAACTTTTAATTGAATTTAAGTTGTTAATCGCAAATAGAACATTATCAATAAAAGATCCCCCTCCCCTTTTTTCTATTTTGCAATGAATGATTAATATGTAATTTTAAAATCATTGTAATAACTATATATATAAATGAATGTATGTATGTATGTTTGTTCTTTATGCAAATCCAGTTTTGGTCAGATTTTGATCAAACTTGGCGCAGAGGTTCCTTGATGCACAAGAACTCACATAGGCGGGGTTTTGAAATTGAAAAAAAAATCCAAAAAGCTCAAAATTCAAATTTTTTGTCTAAAAATTGCCATTTTTAATTTTGAATAGATAGGGTAATAGAGATAATCCTTTGAGCATATAAATTGATAAAATTTAACACATCTAAATATGAGTTTTTCCAACAAAGATTACGATTAACAATGAATCATCAATTTAAGGTTCACCTAGTTCATTTTAGCATGAAATGAGTTGAAAACAGTTATAATCCATGCTCTAATTACCTTGGAACATTGGCACGAATATTGTATGATTTAAATTATAGAAAATATTGTACAGAACAGAAATTTAATTCTAATTTTTGCGAGCATTTTTTGAAGTTGTATTAACAAGCACGCGGGCAACACCGTGTAATAAGATAGTTTTATATAAATAGGCAAGGAAACAAGTATTTTTAAAAACCATTACGCAACATTAAAATAAAAACTTGTTCAAATTTTACACAATGTGCTCATGTTTAATATTTGAACGCATTTCAATGAAAGCAAGGAGAACATTATTTTAACTTTCGTTACACTAAGTTTTATGAAATGCTATTTAAAAAAATTGTTTTTCACAACTGAAAATTGATTTTTCTTTTATCTATCTAAAATCAATATCATCAAAATAGGGAGCTTATGGATGCATAGACATCCGACAAATCGCTTTTGTCGGATGTCTGTGCATCCATAAGCTCCCAATTTTTCGCATTGAAAAAGGCGTTCCTTGCTTTTGTCGGATGTCTGTGCATCCATAAGCTCCCAATTTTTCACATTGAAAAAGGCGTTCCTTGTAACGCCGAAACACGTGTCTGCAAAGTTATAGAGTCTTTGATATCACTGTTTATTAGTGCTAAAAAACATTGGATTAAAAATTTGCAATTTACATACTGTTGTGTTCAGTAGCGTACATAGACTAAGGTGCGCCCCCCAGCAAGATTTGTAAGTGCGCACCCCACCCCCTATTAAAATGTAAAAAATATTTTCCCCGTGTAACCTTTAGTGCTATTTTTCTAGATCGGGCGCCCTCAAATTTCTTGCGCCCCCCCGCGCCGCGGGGGTTGCGGGGGCGCTATGTACGCCACTGGTTGTGTTTATTTTACAACATTTCAATCAGTAAAAAAGCTGGTTTTAAAATAAATTATTGACATTATAGTTTCAAATTATGAGTTAGAGCTTGAATTTAAAGTATTTTGTTACGGCAGCATACAAAAGTAAACTATTTTCTGCTGAACACAATTTTCACCAGTTTAGTTCTAAGCTTCCGCGTTAGATTTCACCCATACTCCTCCTCTCTTAATTTTAAAACTTCCTACAAGAAAAAAAAAGAAAGAAATGAACGAAAAAAAAAGGAAGTCTTTAAGCGTATAAAACACAGCAAGTAAATGATGTGGTCCCAAAAGGTACAAGTTATTTTAACAAAACATAAATTACTCCAATAGGCAATACCAGTGCTAAAAACACCATTTATTTTTCTTCGGAAAACGAACAAATTGCTCATAGTGTCTGCAAGTCAAAATTATTCTTAAAATGTGAAAATAGTTCTTCGGACTATAACAAATTCTAAACATATTTTCCAAATATATAAATAAGTAAAAATAAGAGTACTCTTGATAAAAATGCATTAAAATTTATTCTCCCTCAGAAATGTCTCAAACATTTAGAATCGCACTTTTTTAAAAATTGTTTTGAGTTTAAAAAATTCGCCAGTAAAAAGGTAAACTAATCTTTACCTTTCACTAGGATATAAAAAACACACTTAGTAACTGAGAAGTAAAAAGTATTAGTTTTGCAATTAAAAGCTGAATAATTTGAAAAATGCTAAGCATTTTTAAATGCCTCAAGCTTTTAGAGACAGGCATTTTTTTCAAATATAAGTATAAAAAAACATCAAATTCAAAACAAAAATAAAAAGACTAAAGTACATTTAGTGTGTTTTTTTCCCTTTCTTTTCAAAACAATTTATCCTGCTTATAAAACAGAAAAGAGATGAATATAAAAGTAATCTAAAATACGTGGGAAGTTTTTATCCCAACCTTAGCTAAAAGTTTTTTCGGAAAAGCCTGTAAGAACCGAATTAAAATAAAAAGTCACCCACATACATCCAAAACAAGGGTCGAAAAAAAATACAGAAACAAGAAAATAATGTGAGCTACTAAAGTCTGCAAAGACCCCAAAAGAAACGTTTTCCTCCGGCACTGTGAAGCCATTTGGGATCAAGATCGCAAAGTTTTATTTTTTTTTTTTTTTCGTTGATGCCACTCAAGTCTTTTAAAAGTAAAAGGACAGTAAAGAAGTAAATTACAGAAAGGTATCACGAACATATCAGAATAAAAATGTTGGCTGTGTTTTTAACTTTTAAGCGATGCTTTGTTTTCTTTATGATGATTTTGTACATAAACATCAAGAAAGTATTCAAAATAAATAAACCTATTTATTATTATTTCATGTACCTATTTTTTAACTCTGAAGCTTACAATTTTCTGCACAGTGAAACGAGTTCCATGTGATACCAAAAAGGAACACTATCTTTTTTTTTTTCTTTGTAAATTTCTGCACAATTTCGTAAATTATGATTTCGTTTGCAGAACAGAATTAAATATTCATTATTTATTTAATATCTCAAAAAGGTGAAATGGATGGCATTATGCAAAAAGGAGTTAACCCACAAAACATAAAAAAATGAGTTATCCAACTCTGATGGTAAAATATATTGCTTTCTACATTAAGCAAAAATGATTTAAGCCCTATCAGCGTTTCATGGTAACACATCATTGGTATATTGATATAAAGCTCATGATTTTTGCCAGAGTTCGTTGACTTTAAAGCCCATTATCTCAAAATCAGATTTTTGTGGGTTAACTCCTGTTTGCATAATGCCATCCAAATAGGAAATATGAATTTCTGTTAAAAATAATTTCTGTAAAAAATATGAATTTCTGCAGAAACAGATTGAGGTTTAATAAAAAGTGATCTTCTTATTATTTTTTACTCCAAATCGCTGGAAAAAGATTGGATATAACAAGTACAAAAGAAAATGAACTAAAGCAGGTCTCTGATTGAGCTAAAAGTTTAATTTGAAGCATTTTTCATTTTAAGCAAATCTCAAAGTACAAGCGAGGCTTAAGGGTGGATTTCTCATATAAACTTGAAAAAAATTTTAGATTAATAGAGTAGTTTCGTGTCCTTTCAGGGCACGATGAAAAAGCATCAATAATTTGATAATAAGAAAATGGTAGTTCAAATTACAGACAAAATTTGTTGCTGAAATGTATAGCATTTTCGGACACAAGAAAGAATTATCAACAAAAAATATTTCAAAAACTTTTGAAATGTTGCATATTAGTTTCAAAGTTATACAATATCATTATCTAAGGAAGGAAATGGATATTTCGGAAGGTGCGAAGAATATGTAAATAGGAATTTTATAAGCAAGATTAATGGTCATATTTTTAACGAAATCCCGGCGAAACCATTCCTCAACCTAGTATCTAGAATTATACAGGAATTCCGCAACTATAGTCTTCGTTGACAACAGCGTCCAGCGAAGAATAATAACTGCAAAGCAATCGGTTCGTTCCATCTAAATTAAACCCAGCACGATAGTGGAACCACACTTGAGCACAACAGTAGTTCTGAGGCAAATTCAGATCCATTACCGAAATTTCAGCAACGTAACAACAAGAAACTTTTCCCCAATTTCGAACACGTCAGAAAACGAACACGCAAAGCATAATCAAGACATGGGTCGTACCAAATGGTCGCGCAGGATAATTGCAGCAACTGAACCCAACATTAGAAAGGACGATAGGCAAGCAGTAGCTGGAAATGTGTTTGGAAAAACTTGTACCTTGGGACTGACAGACATCGTTTACTTGTTGTGTTTTATATGCGTAATGACCTTCTTTTTTTCCGTTTGTTTCTCTTTTTTTGTGGGAGGTGAAAACTAACGCGGAAACTTAGCAGTAAGCTGGCGAAAATTGCATTCAGCACGAAATGGTTTTCCATTGTATGCTGCCAAATAAAATATTATAACTTCAGAAGTGAACCCATTATTTGAAACTAAGATATCAATAATTTGTTTTTAAACCACACAATGTATTTTTTCTGATTGAAGCGAAATAAAAAAGCATGACAGTGTAAGGTTATTGTTTCTATGCAATTTTTCTTCCAGGAGTTCAAATCTTGTATGCTGTTATTGAGCTTGAATGATCGACTCTGTTTTAGTTTTTTAAAATACATATGTATCTGGTAAGCAATGAAAGCGATTAGAGTTACTTTCAAAAGCAACTTAGTATGAAATTTAGATTTTTTTCGGAAAGTAAATCAATTTTTAACAAGAAGTTCTGTCAAGAACTAAACGAGCCTACTTTCCCGTACATCGAAATCGGCATTGTAGCATCTGATCAATATTCTCTTGATTATCTGAAACTGAAAATTATGTCAAACATACCTTTTTAGCACTTGAAGCTGATTTCTAAAAGCAAAATATACCCCTCTCATCAGATGAAATAGACACATAAAAAGTAAATAAATGAATAAATAAAGTTTTGTCGCACCTTTTAAAGAATGTAACTGTTACAGTTCTTCCGTAGAAAAATTCCTCAATTGTTTTCAAAAAAAAAAAATTAAAAGTACAAAGTACATCAAAACACAGTTTATCAAAGAAAGAAAAAAAAAAGAAAAAAAAAAACTCGTCCGTTGATAAAATGTCTCGAATTTCACTTTTAATCCGTTGCCAGTTGTTAAATATAAATAAAGAATAGAATGCCCTCGTGAATGAAACATTTTTGTTACAAAAAAAAATCGTCTGCCAAAAATAATAATAATAATAATAATAAATTCAATAAAACAAATGAATAAATAAACAAAAAATCGTCTGCACAGTCAGTCATTTTTTTTCGGACTGTTTCCTCAAAAGTTATTAGGGGTGACAGCTTGCTTGAGCGGTTCAATGTTGAACGAAAAATTGTTCAAATCGGAAATGTAAACACGGGAATGAAGTATCCTTGAAAAGTTCTTTCCAACAAAAAAAAAGTTTGTTCAAATCGGGCTGTTCATTAAAAAGTTAGTATCGCGGGACCGGTTGTTTGAACGGCTCAAATTTGAACCAAAAATTGTTCAAATCAAAAAATCAAATATGGGAATGAGCTGTACTCGCCGAGATCTTTCCAACAAAAAAAAGTTTGTCCAAATCGGACTGTTCATTCAAAAGTTATTAGGGGGGGACAGACAGACCGACCGACCGACCGACCGACCGACACACAAATTCCCCATCTCAATACCCTACTTTCAAATTTTTAATTTTTCGATATTCATTTTACCTTTTTATTTTTTTCACTTGGCGATATTTTTTTTTGACTTGGCGATATTTTTTAACTTGGCGATATTTTTTGGACTTGGCGATATTTTTTAGATGCATTAAGCTACTTTTAATACTTTTTTCGTCTTTCTTTTATTTTCAACGGGAAAGTAGGCTAAAAAGGAATAAAAGTACAGTAGAATCTTGATTAACTGAAACGATAAGGACTGGACCACCTGATAAAAGACAGAATTTTTAAAAAAATGGCGATCAGAAGACGTCATTAGTTTTAACTCTGGGTCTGAACACGTACATATTTACGAGGTAGATACTAAATAGTATGTTTTGAACAACAATACTGTAGTTCTAGACAATAAATATGTTCAACAAATGTTTCATGAGGCAGAAAATACAATATAAATTCAATAAGACATAACATATTTTAATATTTATTGTCTTAAGTTAAAATCTGATAACTGTTAAAATGTGATTTTTAATATTTATCAGCTTCTTCTCATTAGAAGTATCAACAAAATTACTAAAAACCAGAGTATTCTTTAAGCTTAATTTCAGTATATTTCATTTTCTTACATACACTGTTAAAAATTCAGGAAGCTTTTATGGTAAATGTTACTGTAAAATGTAGCATTTACAGTACAGAAATTTTTTACAGTAAATTGTACGGATGAAAAAAATGCGATTGCAGCGCCAATGGATCACCACGTGACTTATTGTGAGATGCACATGATGCCCTATTTCCGCTCTCCTGATGTGTCTCATCTGGTATCGTGGATATTAAAGCATCGTGAAAAAATTGGGTCCCGGGTTCGATCCTTGTCGTTCATATCTCGCGCATTTTAATTCTCGTTTTCTCTTCCGTAAAATTTTACAGTAAAAAAAAAAAAATTACGGTAAAAGTTACTGGCAACATAGATGCCAGTAACTTTTTCCGTAAAATTTCAGGAAATTTTTTAACAGTGTACTTAGCTTAGTAAACTTAACCCTACACTGCATAATTTTTTATTTTTCGTAGAAAAAAATATATGTGTTTGTCAATGTAATAAGAAAACATGGAAAAATATTTAAAAAAATTTAACTCTAAATTTTCACCCCTTTCTAATTAAAAATAGTTTTGTTGCCAAATGGCTACACCATGCATTCAACAGATAAAAATGATTGTAAATGATAGTCTTGAAATTAGTTCTTTTTTGTAAAAAAATAGAGGAATTTAACATTTGGTGCACTTTACTCTTGTAATCCTTTACATTTTGATATTTTACATTATTTTTTATATGTACTTGTACTTTCCGATGATCAATTCTGTCAAATCTGATGTCTTTTGGAGGCTCTCTCGCGCAAGCTTTCTTTCTTTTCTCTTTTATTTATTTTTTTTTTTGGTTTCTAACTCTCTAGTTCCTCTGTAGCTAATGGTCTCTTTTTAATACGCTTTTATTAATTTCACATGTGGGTTTGTTTGTATGTATGTATGTATGTAACTCTGAATAAAAGATAAAATTTACGTTCTTTGCAAATATAAAAGTAATATATTTAATATTATTTTTAATACTAAAGGCTAAACTGTATTGCATATTGATGTATTATAAGTACATGTCAACTTAAGTGCGGATATTCAGTAGTTTTGAAAATCAGAGGGAAATCCGTGATGATCACAGCGCATTCCAATGTAAAAGCGTATTTTTTAGTTTTTTTTCAAAACTATATTTTAAAATTATTAATGACTTTACTTGTCCGTGTAAGCACAACGTTTGTGCTAACTGAAATCTAAAATGAACACGTTTTAAAGGCTTTTCCCTATTGATTTTTTATTTGTTCACTCTGTCGAACATCACCTAAGCATTGATTATTGCGAGGTCTTATAAACGGTAGAACAGCCGAAAGTACCACTTTTGGATCCGCATGATTATATTATACCTTCCAAAAAGAAAAAGAAGCTAGCGCGAAACATAAACAAAGCACATACTTCATGAACTATAGAGATGAATCGAAGTGTTCTCTGGATGCTTACTGCATAATGTTGCCAAACGGCTACAGACGTGTATTATGTCCTAGATTTTTTCCAAATAATTATTTTGATGTAAAACGCATCTTAAACGAAAGATAAATGTTTATTTTATTCATGTTATTTTTTTAAAAGACGAAGAAAAATATTTCATTGTAAAAAATAATTTCAAAACACGGTAGTTTGAGTGATTTTAAAAGCTATTCATATGGATTCATTTAAGAGCATGTAACAGACCAGTGCTGCCATGTATGGAGGATAAATGGTGATAATTGCTTTAAATATACCCAATACTTGCTTTTTATGCATTGAGTTGCCTTATGACTACATTCTGCTATTCATAAGGAGGACAAATTGTCCATGTAGCCAATTGGCAACACCATGCAGTGTAGGGTTAATTAGAAAACTACCCTGCTACCGCTTCTCACTGTAATAGTATTTATCTATATATTTAATTATGATTGTGTAGTTTATTAATTGTTAATTCTTTTCAGATCAAACATCCTTAAAATGCCGGGGTTTGATTCAGTTCCACCATTCTTGAGAAAGCTCAAAAACAGTAATTTTTGACTTTGATGTAGATGTCTAGCGTTATAAGCAAACAAACACTGTCAACTTAGAAATTTTATTAAGTTGAAAAGAAAATTAGAAAATGCATTTGTAAAAATTGAGTCAAATCTTTCATGTTTCTTCGATACGCAAAATTATTACGCGGAAATATGCTTTTTACGAGTAAAAGCTTTCAAGTAGAAGTTTAAAAGTACAAATTTAAGAGAATCAATCCTTAATGTAAAATTATGTTTGCACAAGTCTTGCTCTCAAGACAATGTTGCTTGCTTTAAAACAGAATTTGGGTGCAGTGCTCATTGGCTGACAGCTAAACTTTTCGTCTAGAAAGAGTCAACATGGCAGTCGTTCCTCCCCAAGATCATATTTTATAAAACAGATTCCTGGAACAGTATCTCACATACATATTAAACTGGCGTATTACAAAAGATTAATCAATAATGTATCGAACCCAGTCATCACAAAATCGCCTGTCCATAAATAACGCAACCTAATCGTCTATTCTAATATTTAGAACGTTGCTATCGTTCCAAACAACTCACGGCAAACAAGGGGGGAAATTTCGAAATGGCAACAATTTAATATGGCGTTGCCACCACAACGAACATCAAAATATCCGTTACCAGAACCATTAGGAAGAAATGGGCGGGGTCTGGTTCCAACGATAGGGAACATAAATAATAACAAAAAAAAGATTGGCAAAAATTCCGGGTTGTCATTAATATGATGTCTAATATTCCGGCGACGTCAGTTTTTCGCGTAGGCTCAGAAAATTTTCGCGTGAAATGAGGGGAAAAAATTTTTTGAAGACCGATCTAATTACGGCTAGACGTCAAGTTACAGCTCTATTAGTGGAGCTGCCATAATTTGTCGTCCATGCACGTCTCTGCAAGTCGGCCAGCACGCGATTCGTTCGTTATTAAAGGAGTGTTAGGGGGATGGAATGGAACGTCACCTGGTAAAGAATATTTGCTTTAATTTAAATACAAATTTATTAATGCATGCATTCGTGGGATTCGGATAATGAAACTTTGTTACGTATTCTAAGTTTCTGGAAACTATGTGATCGGTCAGGAATCATTGCGCTACTTAATGACCACTCGGGCTGACGTATTAAACATTTATGAAATCCGATTTAGTAATTCAATTCACATTAATAAGGTACCTGATGTTGACAAAACTTGCAAACATGAAACGCTTGAAAGGCTTCAGATACACACGACAAACGTGAAATTTGGAGAAAGACTCAAAATTACAAAAGGGTAAAAATTTAAAGCGCTAAATCACAAAAATTCAGAAGCTAACAGACTTAGAAATAACACATTTGTATTCTATTTCGTTATCGCATAGATTTAACTTTCTTTATTACAAACTGTAAAGTGTCATAATTGAAACGGATGTGACTGGAAAAGTAAGTATCTCCGAAAAAAAGGAGGGGAGTGGGATTCATATATTTGTCGTTCCAAAAAGATATGAGTTACAATAACTTTCCCCGTTTTGTTTAAACCATTAAGAATACCATTTTGAAATTCTCCGACTATTTCGAGTTGTTCGGCCTGAATAGATATTTCAATGAAAAAAAATAAAAAAATAAAAAAAAAAACTGGGAGAAAAAAAATCAGTTGTGTGAAAATTGGAATTAAAGATACTTACTTTTGCAGCTACACGCTTCAATTATTAGAAATTTTCATAATTTTATCCATCAAACTTTTAAATTGATTTCTATGATATTTAAAATTATTTCAAAGTATGGGTTTGCTCTCGATCCATTGACAGCACCTAGGTTTTGAACAGGCTTTTTTGTAACGCCATTTAAAACATTCATGAAAATTTTTTTTGGCTAATTATATCTTTTGAAAAAATTAATCATTTTCAACAACATCTTTCTCTAAGAAACACGATACTAGTATAGAATGCTCAAAAATATCAACAATAATAGTTGCACACATTTTCAAATCAGCATTTTTTAAGAATCGATTAATTTGTATAATTTTATATTCCGAGTTAGTAATTACTATTATTAGTTTCGGAAGATTTTACAATAGCTATAGGGGATCTCTACAGTTTTATACCAGAAAAAACAAAACTATTAAATTATGATTGGGTCTATTTAAAACACAGAAATTGTGGCTCACCCTGAATGACTGTCTAATTCAAGCAGCAAATTATAATATGAACAGTATTATTTAACAGGAGCATGGAAAAAAATCACTTGGTTGAAAAGTTAAACATCCCGCGTGTCGTAAGCTAACAACATAATTGCTTTAAACAACGAAAAATCTGCTTTTAGTGTTCGTTAAATCAATTTCACAGACAGAAATATTTAAAAAAGAAATCATTCTATGAGTCAACTAATCAAAAATGTTATTTAGAAGCAAATCTTAGAGACAAATTTGAGTCTTTTCTTGTTCAAGTCATAGATATAGTAATTTTATTTCTCGAATTGGGATTAATTACTATAAAGAGTTCACATTAATAATTACAATACCAAGTTTTAAAAAAATCTTAATTTGCTCTAAAATTTAAGAAATTGGAAAATTTAAAGCAGTTTTATAATAACTCAAATCCGTCCTCAACAGGTAAGCGAGAACATTGCCCGAAGATAGTGCATTAACGTATCAGGATAAAATGAACGTACAACGCGTCGAAACTCCACCATGATTATCATTTTGACAGCCATGAACAATCATTTGCACAAAAAAGAACCTGCCCAGCTTTTTTAAAAATAAAACAAAAAAACTATGAAAAATAAAAAGATCCATTTGCTTCTGTCTACAACTTCAACCTCAAAACATCAACTCCTAAAATTCCAACATTTGCCAGAGCATCAAAACGTCAATCACTCCCTCGTTCACTCTTTAAAGACCTCCAACTGAACTCAACAAACCAGTTACCGCAGAGAGTGACTGACGAATCCATAACTAAAACAAAAACCCACCGCAACCATCGAGTATTATCGACACAGTGATTACATGTCGCCAGGCCTGACAGAAACATAAGTACACGGGCCGGGCTAAATGCGTATCATTTCCAAACGTCGAGGTACTGCTCCATGTGGAGTGTAAATGCTGGTGACAACGAGCTATTAGCAAGAAAGTGGACTATTAGGGACATGTGTAATGTAAATAGCTTTCCTTGGCGCTGCGTTGTGGCGAGCATAAAAAGTTGTCGCGCTACACTGATGTGTAATTTCGTCGATTCATCTAAGGAAAGAAGGTGTGTTGAATGTGTTTTTATTAACATGCAATTTCGGATTCAAAGGGAAATGATAATGACGAACACGGAACACTTGTTTTCCGAAAAAATTATGAGAAAGATTGTTAAACATTTCGACGGGTATGTAAGGAAAAAAAAAAACTATGGGGGATGGGGGGGGGGGAGTGCGGAGAGATTTTTGTTGGATTTTATTGTTTTCTGTAAAAAAAAAAGATTCCACGAACAAAGGGAACATTTTGAGGGTAATTGGCACTCTAGGGTAGGCTGGTGGAATTTACCCATTTAACTATTGAAATTTGAGAACTTAGACATTTGTCATGATTTTAATCAAAACACTTCAATTAACAAGTCTTGCAAATGTGCTTGGTTCTGGAAATAAACTTTCTTTTGTTTACTTTCTTTTAAGAAAAAACATTTTGTCATGTTAATAAAGTGAAGAATCAACTTAAATAATATACAAATTATGAAGAATACATCAAAAGCAACAGAGTTCTCTCATGTTTTTTTTTTTTTTTTTTTTTTTTTTTTTTTTGCGGGGTAAGATGAAGATACTCCATTGTAGCGTTGAAATAGCTTCGTTGGTTTTTCGCTTGATATTCATATTTTATAACAAATCTTATGTTGATTCATTTAAACATTTTCTTAATAATTAAAAATAACAACAAAGGAAGAAACTAACGTTTCTGATGGTTTTCCCCATCATACAGACAATTCCTTTACAACTGAAAATAAGACATGATGCATCAAAGGCTAGAATCTAAAATTTGTTCAGACTTACTCCAAAATTTATATTTCTACCAAAAAAAAACAAAAAGCTTTTAAGAGCGGAATTCGATTCTCAAGAGCTTAGCGGACTTTAAAAACGTAGCACAAAATAGCACGAAGTGAGACGAAACCTGGAACAAAAGATAATGAAATTCCACTCCATAATGCACAATGATGGTCCTGTCTCCATCACCACTCGTATCATTAATTACATCGCACGGCATTATCGTCATCCTAATAGTTCAAACATTGGCATATAAAAGTGGTTAAAATCTGATTCGCAGAAAGCTTTCCGCAAACAACTCATTAACATTTCATTAATGTAGCACTAATGTTTCTCGTTTCAAGCTAACAATCTTTTAGGCAAAAGCAATTAAACGGGCTGGAGATGAGGAATTTGGAAAAGAGGCATCAGCACATTGTTGATGCTTTGTGTATGAAACATTTCATTCCATCGGTTTCTGGGACAATGGGGTTGATTACTTCATGGTGGATGAGAAATTACCGCACATTTTTGCGCACGGACATATGAGTATTATAGTCTACATTAGTAAGTAGATGCTCTGTCTATCTCTCTCTCACAAAATTACTGGTAATTACAGTAGAACTTCTCAATACCGAATACTGAAGGACTGGACACTTATCCCTTTATGTATTAATAACATAAAGGGACTAAATATCCCTTCCGGTTACTGTACAACATAAAGGGACATATTGTAGAATACGAAAATGTGTTTGTTGATATTGTAGAAAACATTTCCTTCCATCGGTTTCTAGGACAATGGGGTTTATTACTTCATGGTAGATGAGACATTATAGCACATTTTTGGGCACGTACATGTGAGTATTACGGTCTACATTAAAATGTAGAGGCTCTGTCTATCTCTCCCGCATACAAAATTGCTGGTAACTAACAATATGGGATAATAAGATAACTGTACGGTTTCCTTTTTAAGTAAAGATATACGTTTTTCGGATATACAGTAAACCCTCCTTATTCCGATACCTATTAAACCGGCATTCATGTAATCCGGACAGCCATTTGGGTGAACATCCGAATTCGGATGACCTGGATCCCAAATTAGTCCGAGTTGATGAGATTCTACTGTATTAAAATGGTGCACGCAGTTTATGAATTGAATGCCACCTATATTATTTCTTACAGGTGTGTTTGTATTTTTTGGGAGGGGATGGGGTAGAGGGAACCATATCTTTTACAAGAATTCATCAAACTTTACAAGTATGGCATCATTAAAAGTTTTTTTTTTTTTTTTCAGTTCTTTCGACGAAAGAAAAAACAGACAACTAAGAATGATAAATAATTACACTGTAAAATAGAAAGCAAAAATTTTTATAATGCTCTGAAACACGACGTTCAGCTCCACAGTGAAAATTATTTTAAACAGTTTCAATGTTGCTAGTCACAGTAAAAAAAATAATCGAACAGTTTCAAATGTGCATCTGCCACTGTCTTTTTACTTTCACTTACAAAATTGATGAGCTCTATATACCTATTTTAAAGAATCATATTTCTTCGATTATAATATTAAAAATTAGTACAATGTTTTAAAACATTAATTAAAATCGGAATTCAGTGCAGCCTGTAATTAAAGAGATTTCTCCTTTTTAATTACTTACTTTAAGGCATTTAACCAAGAGCTCAATTAAAACTGTCTGTAGAAAAAAAAATTCTGACGGATTTGCATTTTAAAAACTTATAGCTGACTCTATGCAGGAACATTAAAGATAACATAAAGCTTGGAATTTGCACAAAAAAAAATCTGCAACGTTCTAACAAAACTTAGTCAATAGAAATCAGAAGCAAAAAACGCTAGATGCTTTTCTTATTCTTAATAACAAAACGTAATAAACGATTCTAAAATCTTTTACGTCAGTTAGATGATAAATCAACTTTAGAACATGACGTTTTTATCAATACTTCATGGTGATGACAAAAATTAAACTGGCTCTCATATAAAGATATTAAAAGAAAAAAGAGCCAACATGAGAGCGTGACTGCGATTGTAGCACGCACAAACCTGGCGGCAGATTTCGTAATCAGTCATCGTTCAAAGGAAATATCCGTAGGGAATGAATAAAAATGCTTGTATTCGTTTATTAACTGCGACCGGAGAAGGCGGATTAAAAGCGTAATGCCAGGCTCTTAAAGCTGCCGACAAGAAAGCTGACAAACGACTATGCGTGGTCGATAAATCGAATGAAATATAAATGAAATAATATTACGGGTAAAAACATAAAAATCAATCGATTTTGTTCCATTATTCCAATTTAGTACATGCTCCAATTCCAATCATCTGTTCATTAGTGGGTAATAAATGCTTCATTTTGCTTTTTCCTCAGAAAGCTAATACAATGAAATTGACGTAAATTAGACAAGGTAGGAGCATACCAAGTTGATTAATCAAATGGTACATAAATCAATAAGGTTTTGCAAAGCAAAATCATCCTTCGATATTTTTTTTCAATCTAGATAATATACAATGGAGCCCAACTTCCTTAAGATAGTTACTAAAAAAACGTGAAAGGAGTGGAAGAATTCAGTGCAATATGAATGGTTTAGTAGATAAAGCTCTAGTGACAAAGAAACAATTATAAAATCAACGAAGCAAAAAAAAAAAAAAAAAAAAAGAAAAACATTCCCATTTTACAATTAGTAAGCTTGTTTCAAAGGCGATCGAAGACAAGAAATTAAGTGCCGTTAAAATCCAACAAACTTGAGTTATTAATTAAAAAAAGAAAAGAACTAACATTAATTTTATCAAATATGGTTCAGGTTCAGGCACTACATCCTTCAAAATAGATCACTAGCTACATTAGCTAAAATGCTCCTAAAAATGATAGTAAACATGCTGGCTGAAATATAAGGAGAGCTATTCATTAAATTTACCCTGTATTGTAAAAAATGGGAAAATAAATAAATATATAAATTAATAATGGTATACTGAAAATGGGCAATTTTATTCCTTTTAACTTTCACAAAATTGGTATCTTACATGACCAAGTGTACAAATAAGTTAAATTTGTCGAACCAATTTATGCCATTTGTAAATGGTTTCACTAACAGCTTTACACAAGACTAATTACTATATAAACCTATGTGCAAAAAGCGGTAAAGATAATCTCTAGTTTTTTCTTGCGGGAGGCAAAAGGGTTGGTCACAAAAGTCCGAAAATGTACCCCCCCCCCCCTCGCTTTTACCCCTACGTGCAATATTGAAATCTTCCAAGACAAGCCTACAAATGTCTACTTTACCACGTATTAAAGAAGGTGAGACACCTTTGAACCCAACGTTGCCCAAAACTCAAGCCATTTTTACCCCTTTATGTCCCAAATTAATTTAGCAATGAGTTTTTAGAAATTTCTTTGGATTTTTTTAGCTGAAAATACATCAAAAAAACATATATACCGAGAGAAAAATTTTGAGAATCAGTAGGGTCTAAGGCCCCCTATGCTTAGGGCCCCCAAGAAAACTGTTTCCGATTGTAGGTACCTTCTGTAAACCTCCTATTAAAGTACAAGAAGTGATACTTTCAAGTACAGCAGTATTCCAGGCATTTAGGATTCAAAATACCAAATCTATATAAGCGGTTCTTTGGAGTCCCGTCGGGGCAAAAAGGGTTAAATTCCTGTTTCGAAATTGTCCATAAATCACAAAAACTTATTTCTTCTTCACCAGATACATATTTACAATGTCAAAACGCACAGACTTTTGAACCCAAGGCGTATACTCATAAACACACACACGGGCCATCCCAAGCACGATTACTTTCCTCACCAGGCCACCCACTGCGTCTTAGCGGATGTGACGGCACACTCCTATTAAGAGAGTGCCAAGTTCCTCTTAGTAGGAGAGAGCCCTCTAATATTCTCAATTTTCAAGACTAAATGAAAATCAACCCCGAAGATCCTCACTGCCTTTCCTGCCTGTCATCGAGAGCACTTAAAGAGCACCCGACAATGGTCCACACGTGCTCTTGATTAACAGAAAGCGACCTCTTTATGTTGGCAAGGGTCAGGCCAACGCTGGAGCACAAAGAGTAGGCGTTATATTTATGACGCCTAGCATTCAGTGAAGTATGGTATAGCAGGATATGATAAATTTGAGACTGTCTCAATGTGCTGTATTCGAACAGAAGCAGGAAAAGGTTACATTTGGATACATTTGACAGAGAAAGAATGATGAAAAAACCTTCTTAAGAAATCGGTTATACGTGGTGGTACAATGCACAAAATCAAGGGGGCAGGAATATAATTTATATTATGTTAAGTCATAAAATATGGCTTGAAAAAATCCGACTGCAGCTTCAAGCAAAATGTTTCAAAATCGCTACTTAATACTTTTTTTATTGAAGTGTATGCTACAATTTATAAACGAAGATTACTTTTGGAAATGTGCAAACATAGAACAAGAAAATCGCCAAAATTTTTTTCTAAAAATCTCTTTCTCCTCCTGAACTTCTAAACAGTTCTTTCCTTCACATTATAAGCGAAAACTAGAATATTTTTATCGCGAATTTATATTTATTACGAGAAAATAATTCAAATCAACAGTCAAAATCGTTTTAAGCATTGCACTTCGTATTTTATGAAAAAAAAATTATTTGCGGCGAAAATACGACACTTTTACTTAAAGTTGGCTTTTTTCTGAAAGAGGAACTAGACTAGAAAGAGCAGTTTACAGGGAGATAAATGCATTTTTAATTTTAGTGGCCCTTACAGATAGGGGCCAATAAATTGTAAAATTATTTACTGACTAATTTTGGAGCAAAGAAGACGGAGTAGGAGTTGCCGGCACTAAAATTCTTAAAGGATTTAGGGATTTTATCTTTCTATTCCTGCCTGGGAGAAATAAGCTGTCCGAGCAATGTTCGGGCAAATCAAGTAAAGACCCCTCTCGCATCAAACGAACGCTGTAAAATGGTAAGGGAAAAAGCGTTAAAAGTTTAAAGTGTCTAATGTATTTAAATTTTTAGAAGTCATCTTTTCCACTTGCAAAGCAAACCTAGCATATTTTCGGCACTAGTGCATGAGCTCAGTAAAATATTCAGAATTTTATTTATATAGCATTTCAAATTACTTTTTTAATCACAAATTGCCCTTTACTTTTGTTTTAAATTTTTTAAGCATGCAGATAATTTCTCCAATCAGAAAAAAAATAGTAAGAATCTAGCGAAGTGGCTCAAGATTTTGTAACGTGATTTAAATACGCATAGTATGTCTATCGTACACGTATATAAATCAATAAATATGCAGCAAAGAAAGAAAACTTTTATATTAACATAAATGATCATATGAAAAGAAAAGCAAAGTAGATGATAAAATAAAACATTTTTAAAACGTAACATCCAACATATTATTCGAAATCGTACTTTTAAACAATTCGTCGTTGTCATTTACTTAAATGTCTCAATAAAACAAACGCATTACGCACTTTACGAACGGAGACGTTTTAAGAGGTTGAGTCATGTTTTCCCATTTAATTCTTCAGAAACATAAAATAAAATGATAAACATCATCATGTTGCACTCTATCCTATTGGAATAGATTTTCCCTGCTCGACAAAAAGCAAGTTTTTCCCATTACATAAGAAAGCCTATCAACGCCATCTAGTGAATCAACCTTATGTGCTGACAGTGCCAAGTAATTAATGGTGCAACTTCAGAATGCTCTCTCTTATCAACTAATAGACTCTCGTTCGCAGAGCACATTTATTCCTAGCGATGCAATATGGCTGGGAGCTAGAGTACAGAACGGGTAAAAAATCCGAGAAAAAAACGAAAAGTAAATAAATAAACAGAATCCACCATCATTACGTTTAGAAGCTCATTCCGGAAGTCTTCCTTCCTTTCTGTCGTATTATCCCCACTCGTAACTTCCGGTAGTGACAGATAAAACGAACCCGGATGTGAATACTTTTTTATTATTCCTTTTTTCTCCACTTTCGCCTTCACGATTAGTCGTTGGCGTTTGGCAACGAAAGTTATTTTTCCTTATTTCTCTTTAAGTTTCATATTCAAAGTAACATGCAAAGTTGTTGCCCGATAAGAGTTTGTAACTAAATTTTTTATTGATGTTTTATTTATTGGTACAAAGCGCGGAGGAAAAACTTATACTTGAAATGATGCAATCCCTTTCAATAAAGTTTAATAAAAATGAATACAATTTATTAAATTTATTATTATTTTTTAAAGTGTACTGAAATGCAAGTTTAGCTTCGAAAAAAAAAAAAAACACCGCTAAACATTGTCATTGATATCAGAAGAATGCATGTGCGTACATCAAAAAAAAGCAAAATATCACGAACTGAATTGGATAAATTATGTTCTATCTTCGCAGCAAATAGTCAGCTTTCTTTTCTGATGATGCAAATATCTCTGAATCAAAAATAAAAATAGAATGGTTTTATGTTTTTTTAGAAAATGTTCACAAGAAAACGCACCACCCAACTAGAACAGATGACCGTGTTTCTCACACAAAATACTGCCTCTTTAACATGTAATGTAAATTTAAAAGTTAACAGCATTTTTGTGAGATCTAAATATAAAAATATAGTAGTTTCAATATTTGTTGAAGGTATCGCCTGTCATGGAAATTAGCCCGTCCATCCTTTAGTTTTCTTTTCTTTTTCTTTATACTCCATTCTACCTTTTCTAGTATAAACAGGTATTCAACACTGCATATTGCCTGATTGGGTTTTGAGTAAATTAGCAATTCATTACGCTGGTGATTCTTAAATTTTTTTAAACCTAAAATTTTACCTTTTTTTGACCCGGTGAAAAACCTAATATACACTTTTTTTTCCTTGTTTGATTGCCCAAATAACAAGTATAACCATTTTCGTCAAATGGCATCTTCATGCGAAAACAGTAGCAGATTCGAATTACTCTCTTGAATTCTTTGAATTGTTTTTATAGAACTATTCGTTTAGGCAGATCCTTAAAGGATTTATGTTTCTAATTAAACTTCAACGTTATTTTAGTTTTAGAGAAATTAGCTCGAAATTAAGCACCAAATTATAAAAAAAAAAGACAAAAATTAAAAACTGAATAGTAGTACGAGTTCAATAGACAAATAAAAAGAAGATTTTATTAATCAAAATACCACAGCTGATTTACAGAAATAAACTCGTACATACCAGGAACTGAATAAACCGGTATTATTTGTATCAGCAATCTGAAATTTGCATAAAATTTTTGTCAGGCCAATGAATTTTTGGCTCCGACATAAAGTTTGATAGCAGACTAAAACTCCACAATTTTATTCATCAAAACACTGTTGCTGGTTTATACAAATTAGATCGTTCATTCCCGGAACTAAATACACCCTTTTGACAATTTGTACAAAATTAGCATGAACATTTTGTGACAACGAATTTCCATCTCCAACGTCCTGTGCAACTCCCTTTTTTTCCGTTGTTCCTTAAGATCTCCCCAAATGAAGACATCAAGCAAGAAACGAACATTAAGGATGACCCATAGTTAGAGTAAGCGTGAAGAGAAAAAGCTTTTTTTAAAAAAAGATTTAGGGCTCAAAAAAAGATCTCTTAATCGAAATCTTGTTCTGGTCTGGTGCTTGCCGCCCCCCTTCCGCAATGTCCCGCTCATTTGTCAAACTGCACCAAGCACTTTGTTTAGCGGCGCAGAAAATCAGCTTCCTCTTGACAGCGACAGGTTTCTGACCAGCGTTACGTAAACTTCTTTCGTTTTGCCACTCTTTAATGAATTTTTGTGACCATGTTGTAAGAAGAACTTGAATCTTTTCCCTGAAGTATGGAGTTGTTTTAGATTGAAATTTAAATTACTCCATATGCGATTGATTATTTTTATTTATTCATTAATTAATTAATTTTTGAAAATATTGCATACTTCAGAAAAAACCAATTACAATGGAAAATAAGCACAAAACAGAAACAAGACAAGAGCAAATAAAACAAATTATACTGTTAACCAGTTAGACTTAAAATTATACAATGATGAATCGACAATATCAGAACTGCGACAATGCATGTTAAAAAGTTCGTAAAATTTTAATCGACCAAAATTATCAACTTAATTAAACTTAGTAAAGTTATTTTTAGAGCATAAATGAAAGTTGGATGCAATTAAAAAATGTCTGTACAAATATTAAGGACTAAAAGACAAAAAGAAGACTCAAAAATTAACGGCGGGATTTAAGACTAAGAACATTATATATATTACACAAATAGGAGTATGAATAAGTCAAAAAGTCGCAATTATTTGTTCTTTAACCCAAGTAATAAAATTCATTTAGATTGAAACCTGCTTGAAATTTTTAGCTTCAGTATTATACTAGAGTAGTACTATAATTACTCCAAAATTGAGACAATTGTTACACCATGTAAGTTTAAATAAAATTAATATTTTCCAAAATCTGAATTATCTGAATATATTATATTTGAATATATTATTTGAAAATCCCTCATGCTATACAATTTATCAGGAGAAAATCCGTAAAAAAAACAATAGTAATAAAAACATTATAAAAAATGAGTCAGTTTGAACTCGAAAACATTTATTCGGCGTTAAATATTAATTCCAAGTCATAATAATTTGAATGAAAGACTCCTTTAAAAAAAACAATTTAATGTCAAATAAATTTTACTATAATATTTGTCAAAATCAGGGTTATTGCAACTATATTTCCAAGAAATCTTTTATAGTGTTTCCATAGCGAGGAACATTCAACTTTTCAACGAAGATTAGGAATAAAAATAAGATTAACCATAAAAATATTTCACATCTTATGATTTTATCTCGATAATTAGCATATAAGTCTCGCTAAACGATAATTTCTTGTTTATTATAATATGAACAGCAAATTACTACTGAATAAAGATAATTTAATATTATGTAAAATAAAGTAAAAATTCGTTTTTAGAAAAATCAGAGTTATTGTTTTTGTAAGTTCTAAGAGTCTTACATAATACTCATTGAATCGGCAAAAATCAATAATAAGAACAATAGTAACAAGAAACATTTTAAGGCTACCTTACTTTAAGGTAGTAGTCTGGTAACTTGGGTTCAAAAAATTTTTAAAATTTTTTGGCTTAATTTGAAATTACAATGTCTTGAGAATATACTGTGAAAATTTCAGACAGAAATTCGAAATATTTCGGAAGTTATATCGAATTTCCTAGAGCGCCTCGGAGTTTGTTGTTAAACTTTAAACGCGTTTTTCTCAAAACATTGTTTTTCAGGTCGGTCCGGGCCCTAACTTTTTTTCTACTAAACCGATTGCTTTCAAATTTTAACAGGCTGTTCTACACACTTATAGTTCTCGTCGGTACTAACGGGAATTTTTTTCATCCCTAAATTTTTATTTTACAACCCTTTCTTTGCTAAAATAAAAAGACTTTTTTTTTTGAAAGTCCGCTATTTTGTTATTTACGCTTGAAATTTAACTTCAGTAGTTCCGACCAAAATGACATGTCTATAGATTAAGAATAATCAAGAATATTTGATTTCAGATAACATCAAGAGCCAAAATCACCCGGGCCACCCACGTACATTTTTTTGAGGTTCCAACTTCGAGTGACAATAATAATAGTAATAAACTATTAAATGTTTTCAAATATTTTTTTTTATATTTTCAATATGTAAATAAAAACACTCTTAATATTCAAGATAATTCATTTTTATTTTCCTATAAAAAACCACCCTCCAAAGAAGTCATGAAAATAGGCATAAGTTACCAGACTACTACCTTAAAATCAACAGCATACTTTTTGGAAAAATAACAATTCTCTATTCAATTTTAGTGATAAATTGAAACGAATAAAGATAATTCAAAATGACGTTAATTTAAATTAATTAATATTTGTCAAAATTAGGTTTATCACACCTACATTTTCAAAAAACCTTTAAAAGTGTTTCTACCGCGAGAAACGTTCAACTTATCAGAAAAGATCAGTAATAAAAACAATAACATTTTTCCGGATGCGTTAATTTAAACTTGACCTCCGTTTAAAATAGTTTGACGTAATTGATAATTTGAATAACAAATTGCTCTTGAATCCAGACGGTTAAACGTCATCATGTAAATTTCAGTAAAATTAATTTTGTCAACTGCCATATTTATTTATTTTTTTCTTTCTCCTTATAGTAAATTTCTTGTTTTTCTTTTCCCTCATTATAAGCTTCCTATTTAAGCGCTTTTCACAAGGCCACCAACATAGCCTAAAGCAGAGTCGCAATTACACAGTGCGAATGAGAAATTTGGCACGATGTTTGTGATGCGTCCCAGGTGAACAAGGAGGTAGGATGAGGGGGGGGGGTGGGGATAAAGATAAAAGTGATGAATGGAAAACAATTTTGGAGTGAATGAAATATTTATTTTTCTTAGGATACATATAAATCAAATTATGGACAAAATGAAATATATTTCTGTTTTAAAATATTTCTACAAACATGGCAATAGTTCCCGTTGTACGTGATGTTTCGATTACAAAAATATGAGCTTGATATAAAAAAGTAATGTGAATAAAAAAATATAACAATACAAATCTTATTATTTCAAAATATTATTGAAATGTTAAAATGCATTGTAACTATTATGTTTAGTGTTTAATAAAGTATTACACCAAATTTTCCTTTTATTTATTACAAATCCTAATTACGTAACAGTTACTTCGTATTAAAACACTCCCTAGAGGGTTTTCAGACGCTTTGCAGACAACTTTAATTGGCGTTTATTTTCTCATTGCGATCAATTCCTTTGCTCAGCTCCGACTTCTAAATTTTAAGATAATGTAGAGCTATCACACTGTGGACAGGGTTTAGGATGTCATAGATCTGTGTCTTGATTCTGAATAACTAATGTCCTCTGAGTTCAAAAATAATGTCGGTCTTAGCCCATAACGTTAAAATTCAAACTGCGATGTTACACTTTAAATTTTTGTGCAATCGTGCATTTGATTCGTATGTTACTTTTTCAGAATATTTTTAAAAATATCTCCCGTCCTAAAATAACCATATACTAAAGGTAAAATAAGTTACAAAGAACCACGTAGTGACGATAACTCAATTTTGTTAATAAGTGCAGACACGATATTGTGCTTCCCATGGCAGCATACTTCATACAAAAATAAATAAAAAATAAATAGAAAAATATACCTAATGATATTTTAGGCGAACACGAAATTATTTTGCATTTCTTGCTTATTTATTTTTTCCCTGGCAGTAAAACGAATTAACGTTTGACAAATAATACCAATAAAAAAATTGAAAAGAAAATTTTTAGATCAATTTAAAAAATTGATGTCAGCCACTAAGAAAGTAGTAGGCTTCCTATAATACGTGCTCTACCGTGAAAAGTCCTTACAATCACCATAAGGTGTAGAGAAAAACCTGACATAGTAGAAGAAAACTAACTACAATTGTCAAATCAGCATGCGTTATTAAACTCTAAAACAACTCAAAAATGTAACTCAGCAGAAAGCTTGTTAAACTTTCTTTTTTCTGGAATCTTCATTAGCGAAATTTTGATTTTCGACACTTTCTCACTTCTCTCACAATACAATAGAAGGCATCAAGCCTTTCATATCTCCTTAAATATGCATATATATCCAGTCCCTCAGGAATCAACTCGCGAAATATAAACATCGAATCAGAAACCCGACTTCCGCAGACAAGATAAGCAATGAGTTCATTTGCCAAGACAAAGCACCTGTTCCAGCAACGCGTCGAGGCTCTGGGATAGAAGAAATAAAACCAGTTTCGAATTTCACCGAAACGTTGGAAGGGGTAGAAGAAAAAAGAACAGAGGAGAAAAATCTAAATAACGATCGACGTTACCACCGAAATATTACCATCGGATCTAAATCACGAGCTTAGCTGTAACTGTCCCTCTACAGGCCAGATTACGTACGTTGTAGGTCGTAAGTTTCCCGCCTTTTCCGAGTGGGGTAGAGTTTCTTTTGAGTAATTTTGAGTTTATTTCAGCCGTAAATTCGGATTTGTAACTATTTATTTCATTGCTACCGGAGTCATAAAGAACGGGAGTAAGCAAACTAGATTCTGGGACTGAGTTTTAGTTAAGCTTTCCAGCTTCAGAGATTTACGATACGTGAAATTTAACTTTTGTAAAAATGCATAAATCTTGTGGAGACAAATCTATGA